>JASDQU010308855.1:82123-94963 GCA_032191745.1 Picea mariana | reverse complement strand
GAAATGGGATAGCATGACACAATAAGCAAAGGAAACCATGCATGTGAGTGGCGTAATCTGGGACAAAGCATTGTAAAAAAATTATTTGCCCTGTAGGCTCTGTAGTTGGCACAAATTCCTAGGTGGTGGAATTTCTATTATATCTTGGACCTTGAGGGGGTCCATAGTGATGTCATGTTGGGAGACGATCAACCCCAGGAGGCATCTGACAGTGATGAAAAATACACACTTGAGGGGGTTCAAGAAGATGATATACTGACGACATCATTTAAAGATGACTCATAAGTCGTCTAGATGTTGATTTCATTTCTTGGATTGAGCAATAAGGTCATCCAAGTAAGTGAGAGTGATGAGAGAAATATCATGGAAAACATAATTCATGGCCCGTTGGAACATAGAACCTATGTTCTTGAGTCCAAAAGGAATGACATGATAGGAAAAAGTACCCCATGGGGTAGTAAAGGTAGTTTAATACTAATCTGCTCGATGGATTTCGATTTGATTGTAGCCTGAGAACCAATCCATGAAGGACAAGGTGTCGTGCCCTATAGAGTCATCAATAATTTAGTCGATGAAAGGTGTGGGGAAGTTCTCTTTCAGACAAGCATAATTGATATCACAAAAGTCAGTGCAAACGCAAATAGGGCCCTTTTTTTTTTAACGGGAACGGAGTTGGAGACCCATGACATGTATGTGATGGGGTATTTGAACCCTGTAGTGCGTAGTTTGTCAATTTCAGCTTGGATAGTTGCAGTTTTGGATGGGTGAAGTGGTCATTTCGTTTGACGTACTGGGGTGACATTTGGTCATGTGTCAATGTGATGTTTGACGATACAAGGATCAAGGTTGGGTATATTTGTAAATGACCAGGAAAATTATCTTGGTATTCCTAAAAGAGAGCTTTGTAAGCCATGAGTTCCTCATGGGATCCTGCAACACCAATGGTGATTTCCTCCAGGGTTCCTGGTTTAATTGAAATGTCGATTTTGACAATGGGGGAAACTTTGGCCATGTTGCCTTCCTTAAAATTATCGGGGGCAGGGATAGGTTTATTGAATCAATCTATATGCCTAGGTGGGATAAAATCCTTGGTTTCAATTGCATATATGGAGGCTTGGCTATGAGGGTCAAATTATTCCTACAAGAAAAAAATCGCTCTGTGATGGAGCGCATTCCATGGGAAATTGGGGGTAGTTAGTTCATCTATGATATTTTCATCGGATTGGAAAATGAAAGAATATAGGGGATCTGAGGAAGTAACATTGGCGATTGTTACCATGTGATTATCTTGAGGTGGTGAAGATGTAGAGGGGGTATCGCAACTATGTTGCAATGGAATTCTTGACATAATCCAAATGTTCAGACACTGTGGTTTGTAAATTGTGGTCGGGGGTAAGATATCCTGGGGGAAATGAACCAGAGAATTGGGAGGATTTGGGGGAAAATCCTCAAAGAGTTTATCCATGAACCATGGAGGAATGGGAAGTGACTCAAGTTCAGGGAAGGTGATGTGAATAGTATCTGAAGAAGGAGTCAGGGGAATCACTTACGTCATAGGAAGTGAGGTGGTTGGAGGATTTTGAAGAAGGGTCATTTGACAATGCCTATATTCAATGATCGAAGTAGAATGGTACATGAAATGGTCAAATGATTCAAAAAGAGAGCAAGGGCACCTCATCCATTCGTTGACTGAGTTGGAGACATAATGGATGTCAGTGACATGGGTACCCGATGACGTGGGTGGAGAGGGGACTTGCTGAAATATTTGTCTTACTATCGTTAGATTTTGTTGGAACTGAGGTAGAGTAAGGAAACGATGAGTGTAGTGGCCATACTCTAAACTTATGGCATACGAAAATTTGGTTCACATCCCTTTATTGCCTGTAGTAGGGGATGTTGTGGTAGTACTAGGTGTGCTTAGTGAAGCGACGAGCAATGTGGTTTCTTGAGGGAGTTGGATCAGATTGCGTAATTCAGGGAGGAAAGGAAATATATTTGTGGGGTTTACCTCTCCCTCACATAGTGTGAAAGGAGGTTGAACTTAGGGTAGAAGTGGAGCGGTGGGATATTTCTTCTTTCGTTTGCCCCTAGTCATATAAGAGGTGTTGGAAAGTGGGGGTGAGGGTGGTGTGGTTGGAGTTAGTACTGGAATCTGCATCAGGATTCCCTTAGATTGGGGAGGGAGGGATGGTTGAGGAACCATCACGAATGGGTGTAGATACCATACCAAAATGGACAACACCATTTTGGGAAGGGAAAGCGGGGCGTCTGCCTGAAAATCTTGTCCTCCCGGTGGGGGGTAGAAGAAGGGGACCTGAGTAATGGCTTGAGGGATGGTTTCCAAAACTGATATTTTTCATTGAGGAAGGGTGAAATTGGGGATAATTGGTGTCATGGCATCCTCAAATATCTCCTGTGGTAGAATTTCTTCAGTTTATGGGATGTCGAGGGGTGGAGAAGCCTCAGTGGGAGGAATGGTATCTCCATTTTCAGTCCCATCAGAAGATACGACACATACTTTTGTTGAAGGGTGTATGAGAGGTGGTGCTCCATGGTATGTCCCTAACAAGGATGTGTCCTTGAAAATTCTGGGGCCCATATCCATGAGTGGATATGTGTCAGAACTAGTGCGGACAAGTAGCTACATCCAAAAAAGATGTTGTAATATAGTGGGGCGTTGATAACCTCGATGTCGATAAGGATAGTTTTTCCCTCGAGTTCAATGGGGAAATTTTGAAATATCCCTTTAGGAGAGGATGGACATCCATCATAAGCTTTCAAAGTGATGGCGGATGGTATTAGCTCCGGGGAGCCAAGTTTCTACCATAAAATTTTGGACATGTTGCATGTGGATGCACCTTCATCAATGATACATCGATGAACTATGATGTTCTAAATCTTGACTAGTATCTGGAAATCTACCAAAGCGATGTTGGAGGATGTGGTGTGTTCATGGAATATTTCATCTATTTGAAGTAGGAAATTTTGGGCAATGGTGAGTATAATGACCATGCTCACCGCAAAGAGTAGAAGGGAATTTCATTCAAAGATTGTTGTTGTTGTTCCCCCCTTGGATTTTTTTGTTATTGTCCCCTTGGGGATTTTGGTTACCCTATTTTAGAACCCTAAATTGCACCATACATGCATACTTAGCATCAAGCCATATAACTTGCTATCTTTTCGAAGCCATCATTGAACAAGCTCTTCTGAAAAGCATTTCTTTGAAGGTGTATGCTCCCTTCACCACTACTGCCCGCGTACACATGCCTGCTACCCCACTACAGCCCACGTACCCTCACAAAATATCACAAAAAGTGGAAAAGTGCATAGGATACTAGTTTCAGGTTCGTTACTTAACTGTTTGATTGCTCATAGCCAATCACCTCAATAGTTACTATCCTTTTTGGCCTATAAAAGAAGGGGTTGGTGTCCCATTGCAAGAAGACGCATGAGAACATAAAAACTCTTCACATTTCCATATTCCCCCTTTGTCCCAATATTTGGCAACCACATTATGAGTTTGATCCAGAATTCCCTTTTCCTCCATTGCATGTCCTATCCATTTTCCTAGAGAGAACTGAAGAGGAGAAGGATATGTGGAAGAAATAGCACTGAAATGATATAACAATAACAATAGAAATAGCACATTGATTATGAGAGAAATGTTCATGAGCCTCTTCAAGGGGGAGACCTTGAGTCGAGAAGAGATCTATTACAATAATATCAAATATAGGGTTCTCATACCCTTGACTCCAATTTATACTAAATATGTTTATCAAAAGAGGCATCTAGAGGAAGATCCTTCTACAAGCAAACACTTTTATTAAGTCTTCTTGCATTCAACTTATTCTATTTTATTGCAAGGCCTTATTAATATTGACCTATATTACATCCGAATATATTGTTCTACCTATGTGTGGGTTAGGACCCTAACACATTTCGATGGATTTCTACTAATGGAAACAAGACATGATTTGATTTTTGTGGTCGGTTACACTATGACGAAGAGAGAACACTTTATTCCAGAGGGCAGGACCTATTAGACATCAGATATAGCTAGAGTTTCTGTTAGAAATATTTTGAGGTTACATGGAGTACCAAGAAATATCATATTCAATCTTGGATTGGTGTTTACAAGACAATTTTGGACCATTTTCCAAAAGGTCTTGGGTACACAACTGAATTTTAGTACAACGTATCACCTAGAGAAAGACGGAAAATCAAAAAGAACGAACTAGGTTTTGGAGGATATGTTGTGTATATATGTAATAGATAAACATAAATATTGGGAAGAATTATTCCATTGGTAGAGTTTCCATAAAACAACAGTTACCATAGTATGATTAAGATTACACCGCTTGAGTTTCTTTATGAACGACCTTGTTGAATGCCCTTATGTTGGGATAGACTAGAGGATAGGATTCTGGTAGGAACATGAGTAGTTGAAGAAATGGAAGAACATATGAAATCGATAAAACAAAGGATTAAAGAAGCACAAGATCGACATAAGAGCTATGTTGATGCGCATTTCATTTAACGAATTTATGAGGTTGGTGATAGAGTTTTCTTGCTGATAAAACCACATAAGAGTTCAATCAAGTTTGGAAAGGGTGATAAAATCTCTCCTAGGTTCATAGGACTTTTTGAGGTTGTGGAAAAGAAATGACCCTTCGCCTACCAACTATCCTTCCTTGATTCTTTGAGGCGTATGCACAATGTATTTAATTTATTTGTTTTACGACATTTATTACTTATCCATCACATGTTATTCACATGATTTCTTCGAAGGTGTTAGATGAGGGTGCTCTCTTTTCAGAGCCAATCCACATTCTGTACCATCTCACTTGACAACTATGGTGTCAATCAGGTAAAGGTACAATGGGACAACTATAGTCTACACTGGGCTACATGGGAGGACACACATGAGATGCATCAAAAGTTTCCTTATTTGTTTGATAGATTCTATATGTAGATCTATGTAATATACATTTATTTACTTGCATTTATATATTGTACAAACTTCAAAAGGAAGCTTAAAACAAGAGGGGGTGTATGTAACATCTTGTTCTATTTAGCACACTTATACTGACTTATTCTTTGAGGAAACTTGCATGCAAGTGAGCTAGTTATGGTACATTAAGATTTTATTTTGATTATGAGTTATACATGATGATGATGATGATGCGTTTTGATTGATTGCTACTTTCATGTGTGTGTGTGTGTGTGTGTGTGTCAATAGATATTATTGATGATTTCTCTTGAGTGTGCAAGACACATGATAGGATAAGGATCCAAATGGAATCAATGGAATTCCTTGCACTCTAGATTGACTCAGGGAGTGGATTCTATCTATTTGAGTATTTACTTTTACACACATGTGATATATGATTGATTACAATATGATTAATGTATATGGATTATTAACATTTTTTTTGTCAATGAATGCCGACTTGATCATGCTTGATAATATGAATCACATAAGGAGTAAAGGGGCCATGCATAAAAACCAAACATTTGAGGGACAGGTGTAGCGACATCTATGTCACAGCCTACTATCACTCTCGCCATGATCTGAACTGTAGGTTAGTGATTACCTAGTTCGAGAGGAACACAATGTCATGAGGGTAGACTGAGACAGTTTCTCATGAGGAGATATAAGGGGCACACAATAAGGTATAATCCTTATTCCTTATAGTCTCTTAGTCTCTCACAAGGTCGACTGAATGGAGTGTTGACTGCAAGGGTCGGAAAAACTTCCAAAACCATTCAAAGGTGAGTGGCACCCTTGGAGCATGGGAGCACGTCTTGAAGGGAATGTTACGTAATTAAAATCTGATGCAATAAATCTAGATGGCCTACATATTTAATAAAATGATTATACCTTGATAGGATAAGGTATTAATTAATCATTAAATAATAAACACAGAAACAAAACCATATTCTAAGCCTAAATATAGAATAAGTCTAAGTCTAAATTTAAATAAAGGACTAAATAAAATAGGAAATAAGTTAAAATATTTGTGATAAAATAAAACTCTAGGAAAACAGGGAATAAAAACTCAAAGGTCGAGAAAATTTCAAATCTGTGCATGAAATTAATAAAAGGGATTTTAAAAATAGAAAGAAATAAAACATGAGAGAATAGGGGAACACATATAATAACATATTGAGTCAAACTACCACTAATTCTAACTAAAAGAAGACTCCTAATCCAACTCTAACTAAAGACAACTGGCACCATTGGAGCATGGAGGTGCGTCTTGAAGGGAACATCACGTAATTAAAATTTGATTCAATAAATCTATATGGCCTACATAATTAATAAAATGTTTATACATTGATAGGATAGGATATTAATTAATCAATAAATAATAAACTTTGTGTTGTGCATGTTTCATTGCTTGGGTGAGCATAATAAGGGAACTTACAAGTCTAGTTGGGCCTGCTAGACAAGACAAAGGTTAGTGTATGAATTAAACAATCTAAGCACATGAAATAAACAAACAATTAAACTAAAAAAAACTAAGGAAATAAAACTAAAATGCATAAGAAACTTTGAACCAAAATCAATCAACCAAATGACCAATGATTATGCCACCAATGGATAACTATATTAGTTGGAAAATAACATAGAGAAAGGAGTACTTATGGATCCCTCTTCCTCTTTGGGAGGGCTCTTGAGTCCCCCATTTGAGGGATATTCTTACAATGATAAAATAGAAAGAAAATGGTAAAAAAGCCCAATCCTATTCCCTCGAGAAGTGAGGTGAATAGCTTATTGATATGTTTCTAGAATGTTCCAAGAAGAAAAAAGGTTTCTTAAGGAATGATAGAGGCATCATAACAATACTATGAGATTATTAAATTCTTATTGCACCCATGGCCTTCATTTATAGCATGGATTTGAGGTAATATTCAACTGGTTCTTAGTATGAACAAGGGTCCCTTTAGTGCACCCTTGAGTCTTTGACCAACCATCCATTTGGATTCATCTCGAATTTGAGGGTCAAATCAAGTTGGGATCTAGTCCAAAAGTGGGTGAGGGGTCAAAAAGAACCATAAATGCATTGTTCACATGAGTACGTGAATTTTCTCATACACAGTCGCACATAGGGTGCATTGTGTGCTCTACAAGATTCTTTGTCCCACACACTATGCACGTGCTTCCTTTAGTGTTTCAACACATGTCAATTTTTGAACCAGTTGTATAGTTTTTTCCCCTTGGAAATGCTAATTTGGTGTTGCATGTCAACTAATAGGTGTTTGGAGATACTATATTCCTGTAAACATTTACGTGATATGTTGAAGACGAAATTTCATTGATAACATATTCCCCCTGATGTGTGATGTTAGGAGCATATGTATAGCCAAAATACATCAATGTTTCTTCTACTGAGAGTATCATTGTAATGAAGAGTGTTGATAGGAACTACAAGAGCGATGCGTCGGAGGGAGAGGGGAAACTATGGGAACCAAACATTTCTCTAAGTAGGGAAATAAAATCTATATACAAACGAGGCGAGCATGCCCCATGCTCTTGTCATGTAACTCAAAAACATAAGACAGTAATTGAAGGTGTATGCTGATGTAGATAATTGCAGTTCCCTCCAAGGCAATTTGATAACAACATATGACAATTCTAATGGTGAACATACTCTGAAAAGAGGCAACGATGCCTGGAAGAAGGGTTGATGACTCGGAGGCATTGATGGCCTAACAAATTCATAGGTCTTCGGCTAGTATAAAACAACTGCAATAGTCTCATAGTAAGACCCACCCTAACATGATATTGTGTTGAAGTCGAATGTTATGGGAGTTAACAACAATAAATAATAATCATGGTTCTCTTTGTGCCATCTAAGACTCTCATTGTAAAGGTAATGAGAGTCAAGATACTATCACTTGTCTGAAAATTGTGCTGATGTTGACAGAGAGGGAGATGTGACTCGAAGAAGCAAAAGGGCTTCACGAAATCCACTGGATAAGATCAGGAACTGATAGAGGACATGAACAAAGTCAAGATGTGGTGAGACTAAAGACTTCCCTTGGTTGGGGGTATATTTTAAGGATGATTGGAAGTAACCATGAAACTTTATCTAGTGCCAAGGGGACGACTAGATGTGAGGTTAAATTGTGCTAGAGCCGTGAAAAAGTGGACAAACTTAGAGATCAGGAGTACCTAGACTGTGGGTTACTTAGGGTTTATGGAGGATGTCAACATGAGTAGAGGATAGTGAATGCCCCAACCAAGGGTGACATGGGTTTCTTTTCCAGGAAAAAGAAATTCGTCAAGGGTGACATAAAAAATCTAAGTAGATGTTGGAAACAAAGGCTTTTTACAATTACCAAATGAATAAAGAATAATTTGGGATGAGTGTACAGATACATAAACAGGTGCCCTAGTGCAAGATGACTTGGCCTATGAGGGCGCAAGTTGCATGGAGAACTGGTGGAGGGTGGGGACCCAATGGGTAGGTTTTTGTATGAGGTAAATGAATGGAGGGAAACCTACAGATGGGAAAACTGATTGTTGATGAAATGGAGGGTTAATGATACTATGGAGGTGCAGTCAAAATAGAACTGTGATGAGATAACCTGGGAGTCCATTGGGAATCTAGAAAAATGAGGAGAAGGAGTATTTCATTGATTCTCATAAATGTGTAAGACTATCAGGACTCCCATCCCTAGGGGGTGAAAGTAGCATGAGTGTCATAGTGCCAAGGGGGATTATGAATGCGACAACTCATGTGGGGGAGAGTGCTACCGAGTGACAGTACCAAATTGAAATGGAGGTGACAGTACTGCAGATTTGGATGTAGGGACCCTAAAGGAGAATGTCAAAGGGTGTGACTAGGCGATGCAATTGATATTAAGGGGGAATGCTTACATGCCAGTTTTGATCATATATTTGATGGGGTTCTCACGAGTTTGTGATGACCAGGTACCTGTACACATTAAAACCAAATACCCGATGTGAACAATACATCAAGATAAAGAACATATAATAGTTATTTGATAATATTGAACATGACCATGCATACCTAGACGTGATGTGAGAAAAATGCTCTCCCAGGGCTTAGTGTGGATGGTGACCTAGGGAATGTGACTGTGTAGGTGGCGGGACCCTTATCCCATGGCTAAAAATGGATCAAAAAACAAAGATGTTGAGCTCTTGCAACAGAGTGTGGAAGTTTGGAAAAAAGGACTATCTATGGTTGTGGGTCCCACAATGCCACCTCATTTGTACCTACTACCATAGTGAGCTGACAAGAGGATTTCAATAAGATTTAGAGATTATAGGAGTTCAATTTGACCGATTCAGGAGTTGTGAGAGCCAGGTCAATGGTCTTATCTACCTTCATAGTAGATAGGTTCTATTTTCTGGGTAGGGTCGTATGTATGGTCGTACTAGGGGGTTTTGTAGGGGTGGGCCCACCAATGTGTAGGAGAAGGAAGGATACCCACGCTAAGATGTGCAGGTATAATTATCTCTCCCATGCATGATGTGTGGTTGTGCTGAATACAGCCATGCATGGGGGCACGTGGTTGGAAAAAAAGTGCGCGTGTGGTGTGCACCTGTTTGAAATACAACGACACACTATGCATCATTGTTTCTCAGCTAGTTGCGCACCAGCACACAACTATGGGGATAAAAGGTGTGCATGAGTGCACACCTATGGGTGTGATAGATGTGCATGGATCCATATCTATTTCTCTGACATCAACACATTGATGCATAGCTATGTGAAGAACATGTGAACATATTTGCGTTCTTGTGGGGTGGACAACTATGCACTTGAGGAAAAGCTGTGGCGTTTGAAAAACTTGTATTTTTCGAAGATTTTTTTTAATGAATGACGACTGTTGATCAACTGTTTTCTATTTGAATGTAGGTGATAAGTTCAGCATGCCAATCCACTCGAGGGAGTCAGAATGAGAGTGGCTTAGGGAGGAATTGAGAGAGGAGTCAGACATTCATAGACTCTTGGAAGCATGTGGGCTTCTAAAGTTCTTCGACTTTCCACTGATATGGTTGTAGGAGTAATTTCTTTAGTATATAATTTCAATGTGGAGCCTTGATATACATTTCTTCATTGTGCGGGGACAATAATTGACATTCTCAGCTGTGGAAGATGTCTATTTCTTGACGGGGCTCACTTTTTGGGGAATGTCCCTACCTGTTGATCCCTAGTTGCTAGGGGATGTACACTTGGTATACTTGACATGAATTTATTGTTTGGGGTTGAACATTATGTCAGGTTCGATTGTCCGCATCGAAGCGATGGATGAACTCTTGCATCAATGCCTCAAAGTGATGATTGTGAGGATCTACAGATCCTTAGCAATTGAGCAGATCAGTGGTGGTTAGTTGAGGATTATGCAGAGAGTATTGGATGGATATTTTTTCTCTTGGGGATTGATGTTGCATGCCAAGATGATAGGGTAGACTCACCGGTGTCTAACCACCTACTCTGGTGATTTTTCATTTGGATCGATCTTGGTGGCATGGTTTCTAGAGAGGGTGCCCATGTTGCGTCCTAAGGTGTTGTTGTCGGCTGGAGAGGCACGAGAGTCATGACTGATGTGGTGGCCATTGATTTTGGTGTTTCATGGAGGAACGGAGGGTGGGAACTACCTTAAGACCCCATTGGCATGTTTGTGTCACCATATGCCACATATTATACTGTGGTTCCCATATTATGGGATGGACTTCTAGCATGACCCGGATATGGTGCTACCTCTTGGAGAGGATTGGGACTAGAAAGGTATGTTGGTGTACTTAGGTTTTGTGATTTTGATAGTGTAGCATATGTTTATATGTATATGGATGTTGACTCTATCTTTGGTTGTGTGTTTGCAGATGTGGGGCCGTGAGGCTTATAGGTGGAGGTTGTGGGCGAGTTGGTTCACCAGGGGCCATTGAGACCACCATGGGTGGAGCCAGGTGTGGGAAAGTGATGCCAAATGGATGAGGCTAGTGAGAGGCTAGTGGATGAGGCATGAGCCAGTCAGAGGCACAAATTTGATGACCCAAGTGCAATTCCATTACATGCTCCTCAGGTAGAGGCCAACAGGGATTTAGAGGATCTTTTACACTGATTGGTGGTGGTACTGCAGGGTGTGACAGAGGGCATGTGGTCCTATATCTAGGAAGAGAGACTCATGGAGTAGTGTGTGGGTCTTCCGGCAGAGTTGTGGACCCTGATCCGCAGAGAAGCTATAGCAGGGGAAAAAATGACTAGGCGACTTCCCCCTAAACCTAGAGGACCCCCAACTGGTGGGGCACCTCCTACAGATATAGAACCTGGTGGTGGAACTCTATGGGCACCATGAGTGCTATATTATATATTTTTTTACTTATATAGTCTTGCAATCCCATTTTGATAGGGTAGGGTGACACCCATTTTGTACCTATAGGGGTGAGGGGGATCACTTGCCTACAGTAGATGTATATGTTGTACTACTTTGTAAACATTTATGACACATGGATCGACATATATATATATATATATATATATATATATATATATATATATACTAATTTTGGATCTTTGTGATGTGTACATGTGATGATTTTTATGATGTTTGATGATCCATGATCTATATGATGTGACAGACCTTTGATGATTTATGTATGTGTGATGATGTATTGATGTGATAAATGCCAATCTAACACTAGGTTAGCCATGTTATTTGTTGTTTTATTAAATTTTCATGGAATATGTGTAAATGTAATTGAATCAAAATGTCGAGATACGAGTCTAACTTGTAGGTATTTGCAAAAGAGGCAAGGATCACAGAGACAATATACATTTTTGAGTTGCAGGATGACAAGCTGGGAATCTAATAAGACATTATGGTGATGAATGTGGTGGTAAATGGACTCGAAAAGGAGCCCAATGATGGCTTCGTAGTTTTCTTGGTTGCTGGTTGTTGATCCCAAACATATGTCATTGGAGTGAAGCAGTTCATGTGAGGGGGTGTAGAGGGCCCAAGTGACCAAAGAGAGATTTTTTGTCCAACGGGTAGCTCTGTCAGCATAACCAATGTTTTATGCCCATGGAGGATGCATATATCAATAAAATGGATAGTGGATCAGACATGAGGTGTGGAGGGAACAAAATAAGACTAAAAACTCTACAAATGTGTATAGAGAAAAAGCCTAGTGTAGAATGGCTATGCTCAAGCGTAAAATTTCTTTAGGTACAACCCGTTTACGAGTTCTCCGAGAGGATAGACTTCTGGTGAGGCCATGATGTATGTGCCTTTAGTGAGGTATTGTTGGAAGATGTAGGTTCCATGCCATAATGACTGAAATTTCCCATGACCGAGAGTATCATGAGAGATATCGTAGGCTAGGATGAAATCTCCTTCATTAAATGAGAGAAGGTTGACATGGCGCTCAAAGGTGGCCTTTGACCATTTCTTAGCTACCTCATTGTTATGTAATAAATATCGACGATATTATGGTATTATCACACTCGATGGGGAGGGTGGTTTCAATCCCATGTACGAGATAAAATGGTGTAAAACTGATGGTAGTTTTGAATGTCGTGCGATAAGCCCATAATGTTGAAAATAACATATGATGCCAATTGGTCTTATGTTTTTTTACAGTGTGTTGCAACATGGTTTTGAGTACTTTGTTAACAACCTCGACCTGTCCGTTGGATTGAGGGAAGTATGGGGAGGCAAAATCATGGGAGAAGCCTAACCTTGAGGAGAGTTCAACAAAGATCTCATTGAAATGGAACTCCAAAATGGGTAATGACATGGTTGAAGAAAAAATGCACTACTGTGTCAATGGTATAGTTGAAGGTAGGCATGGATTTGTCCCAT
>JASDQU010308855.1:65127-79086 GCA_032191745.1 Picea mariana | reverse complement strand
AATTGGTGTCATGGGATTCTCAAATAGCTCCTATGGTAAAATTTCTTCAACTGATGGGATGTCGAGGTGTGGATAAGCCTCAGTGGGAGGAATGGTATCTTCATTTTTAGTCCCATCGAAAGATACGACACATACTTTTGTTGAAGGGTGTATGAGAGGTGGTGCTCCATGGTATGTCCCTAACAAGGATGTGTCCTTGAAAATTCAGGGGCCCATATGCATGAGTGGATATGTGTTAGAACTAGTGAGGACATGTAGCTACGTCCAAACAAGATGTTGTAATAGAGTGGAGTGTTGATAACCTTGATGTCGATAAGGATAGTTTTTCCCTCGAGTTCAATGGGGAAATTTTGAAATATCCTTTTAGGAGAGGATGGGCATCCATCATAATCTGTCAGAGTGATGGCGGATGGTATTAG
The DNA here is from genome assembly GCA_032191745.1 of Picea mariana. Classification (NCBI taxonomy): domain Eukaryota; kingdom Viridiplantae; phylum Streptophyta; class Pinopsida; order Pinales; family Pinaceae; genus Picea; species Picea mariana. Next base: position 78,667 of record JASDQU010308855.1, on the reverse strand, counting down.
CTTTGGGGAACCAATTTTCTACCATAAAATTTTGGACATGTTGCATGTGGATGCACCTTCATCAATGATACATCAATGAACTATGATGTTCTGAATCTTCACTAGTATCTAGAAAGCTACCAAAGCGGGGAGACGATGTTCCCCACAATATAGATAAGATGTGATGAGTTTGGTATCAGTTGGGTTGACTGCCCCCAAGGTGGATAATAAGGATTTTTCATTAAGTTGGACTGGTTTGCAGGACCTCCAATACTGACATGGCTTTGAGAGATTGCACCAAGTCATCGACCAGTCTATAATTATGTGTCACCCTAGCTTGAGGGTTCTTGACATTCCGTCGTAATGGGATGCGAGGGATACGAATGGGGAGTTCAGTGTTAGGGAATGGAATCATCAAGGATTGTATGAATGTATCTTGAACTGCTTCTGAAGTGGTGGGAGTAGATTTAGGGGGTGCGTTGTATTGACGATTGCACGTTTGCAAAAGAATTTCTTCTTCTCTAGTGAGGAGTATATTCTGATCTGCTGGATTTCCAGGGTTTTGATATAGTCCCATATGTGGTGTGAAGGATGCATCTCCTATTGGGTATTCATCACACCTTTGTGTGGAATAGGATTTTTCAATACAATCAGGGGTGGTTGTTTCAAATATTTTTGTGGGGCCTGCTAAGGGGCAAGCAGTGTTGGAGGATGTGGTGCGTTCATGGAATATTTCATCTGTTTGAAGTAGAAAACTTGGGGAAATGGTGAGTATAATGACCATTCTCACCGCAAAGACCACAAGGGAATTTCGTCCAAAGATTGTTGTTGTTGCTCCCCCCTGGATTTTGTTGTTATTGTCCCCTTGGGGGTTGTGTTTACCTTGTGTTACAACCCTAAATTGCACCAAACATGCATACTTAGCATCAAGCCATATAACTTTCTATCTTTTTGAAGCCATCATTGAACAAGCTCTTCTAAAAAACATTTCTTTGAAGGTGTACACTCCCTTCACCAATACTGGCCGCGTACACATGCCTGCTACCCCACTACAGCCCGCGTACCCTCACAAAATATCATGAAAAGTGGAAAATTGCATAGGATACTAGTTTCAGGGTCGTTACTTAACCATTTGACTGCTCATAGCCAGTCACCCCAACCATTACTATCCCTTTGGCCTATAAAAGAAGGGGTTGGGGTCCCATTGCAAGAAGAAGCATGAGGACATAAAAACTCTTCCCATTTCAATATTTCGCCTTTGCCCCAATATTTGGCAACCACATTATGAGTTTGAGCCAGAATTCCCTTTTCCTCCATTGCAAGTCCTTTCCATTTTCCTAGAGAGAACTGAAGAGGAGAAGGATATGTGGAAGAAATTGGTGCATTATAAAGAGGAGCCTAGGACTGAGTTCGAGGAGCAGTGCCAATCTCATATTTTAAGTGACATTTTGTGAGATTAATATAAAGAAGTACTTTTTTTGTCCCGCCAAATGACGTCCTAAATTTCAATGTTGTGTTTAAGTTTCTTGTTTATGATGTCTAAACCACTAATCCATATGTAGAATGCATACTTGTATCTTCTTGTTTGTCTTTTGGTGAATCCAGGTCCATCTTGGGAGGAGAATTGCAGTCAAGAAATAACTAAGCACAAAGGGTTCGACACCAGACACAGAGTTTAAGGTATGCCTACCATATCCCTACACTTTGGCTTTATATATGATTGTGGGGTAATGTTGGTTGAGCCTTGTACTATTGATCCTTGTGTTGGGCTCTAAAGATGTCCTAAAATATAACCTCTATGCATCATCTAAAGTTAGGCATTGGCACAAGCATTTTACTTGTTTCCTACGTAGTTTCTTACCTTCTGTTTTCAATACCTCATCCTCTAGAGATGAAACACCTGCAAAGGGAACAACAATTGTAACAAAAGGAATGACATTTCTCCCATTCAAATGAATGACACTTCCTGCAAAGGTAACAACAATCATAACAAGAGAACGATATTCATTACGTTGGACCGAACTAATGTTGTATTAATTACCCAACCATCTAATTTGTCAATATTAGGTTCATAGACTTATGAATCACATGCAAAGTATATGTAGGAATGAAGATGATTTAACATAATCTAATGGTAAAGCTACAACTGAAATTGAATCATTAATCTAATGCAAGAAGCTTAAACACAGGACTTGGAATTGAAATGCTACAACACACGACCGAAATGAAATTGCGTAAATTAAATTAATCTAGGAATGGAAAATTGCGTCAAAGGTGAAACAACATGTGAATAGAAATAGGATGACATGTGAGCTTACGCTAATAGTAAATCAATCTCAAATTGCATTACAAGAATCAAATGACAAATCATGAAACAATAACGAAAACATGAATCAAACTAGGAATCACTTTATCCACAATCAAACTAATATTTCAAATCCTAATGAATACTACTAAATGACTACCTTGTGGTGAAGAGAGAGCACTCTCTTTTATACATGAGAGCCTTGAATATAATATAACCATATCATAATTATAGATCAACTATTCTCTCAACTACTTCCCCATTATTACAAAGTATGATCCCTTCAAATCCTCACACGTATCTTTCATATATCTTGGATAAGATATGTCAACCAAATATTCATGATCTTCTCCTTGGAATGAGATTTGAATAATTATATCCTTCAAATGGTGGAGGAGACATTTGAGAAGTATTTTTGAATTAATCCTTCACATATTCCTACACATTACCAAGCTCACACATTTTTGAGATATATATGAAAACATGTCGATTTTCTAATATTTAATCACAAATTCTCTTTTAATACTAAAATGAATAAAGTGGAGAATAATAAGGTGAAACCCAAATATATTTGTGAAAATGATATCATGAAACGTTAATGGGGTGATCTAATGTGAATAATGATGAAGGGAAATTTGGATGAAAATATGACATTTTTGAGCCCCAGCATACCCCTCAACTGAACTTGTTGCATGTCCGCATGCAACTGTGCATGGATCTTCACAAGAAATTTTGGCATTTGAATGTTGGTTTTGAGTGATGACAATGAATGTTTCCAGGATGGGAATGTCATGAGTAACAACTGACATTTTCTTATGGTTGGTTCTTGTGTGACAACCATGAATATAAAGAACATTGGTTCTTGTGTTAACAACATTCATTTCATTATTTGTTCTCTTGTTGTTATGATAATAATTTACCCATATGCTTACTAGAAAATATAAGTTATAGATGTGCATAAGGAAACATCACTGAGTATAATAAATCCCTTTTTCATATTTTTGAATCATGCCAATATGTATATCAATGCTTATGAAGCAAAGTGCAACAAAGTATCGTTGGAAAAGAAATGTTGGTAAATGGTAAATGAGATGAAAAATGGAATGATGGTAGTGAAAAAATGGAGTGATGATAGTGAATAACGTCCCATACCTCCCAAGTGAATTGGTTTCATGTTCGCATGCAACGTGGCATGAGTCATAGAAGTGAAAAGGAAAGGGAGCTTGGTAAGGGAATTTTACAAATTATTCATTGCTAGTAGTTGAGGAATTACATGATTAAAGTTTAGAAAATAACATACCTCCACTTACCCAAAACATTGATAAACTATGTAATAGGAATATGGCTGATGTGGTTGTTGGAGCATGGTAAATTTCACCACTGTAGGATCATGTGAAAAGTGATTGTTGTTGTAGCTATGTCTTTTGTTTGTTGGATCAGAGATTGTGAAGTGGAGGAATCTGAACTATTGTTGATGAATGATGAAAAAGAGGAACTATGAAAGTGGAACTGTGGTACTCTCATATAGTTGAATTCATGTTTCTCTAACTGCTGATGGAGTTATGAAAAGTGAAAAGTATTCACCTAGTGCTAAACCCAATGGTATAATTCTAGTCATGTGAATGAATGTGTCAATGTCAAGCATGAAAATAAGTCATTGGATTACCGACCATTGATGAATGTCATTAACCAATCTGAGGCAAACTCACCATTGATGTCAATGAGTTCCAAGGTACCTAAGTACATCTTGCGAAGTGCAAATTAATGATATGATATTGAGCCACTTTCACTATCTAATGATCAAGAGACATTGATGTATTCCCATGATTTTCAATGAGAGATCTTGTTATTAAGGCATGCAAGCCAGGTACGCAAAATGACTCTAGTTTCTATCCCAGATAAGGATCTGAGGTCGTTGGAGAAAAAATTGTTGAAACGTGGGCCTTTAGGAATCCCACATCAGTCAACATGATTTTTTACAAAAATATTGGTAGGACTATAGGAAATATCTCAATAGCAACAATTTTTATAAAAAGGCATTGTAATCATGGAAAAGGAGGTGATTGGTTTTATCCAGAAGGAAAAATGAAATGGAGAAAGAAGGAAAAAATATATGCGACTTAGAAAAAATGGCCATGTGTGAAGTCGTGACTAATAAGGCAATGGAAAGTGGACTTCAAGACATGGATGACTAATGTTCGTTTGAAGGAAAAATGAGGGAAAACATTCATGATGCAAATGGGTTTATAAAATTTTTATGTGTAACAACAAACGTCATGATGTTTATGATGAGTAACAACTCCTTCAAGCAGTCAACAAAGCATGTTTTTTTTTCAAAAGTTTTGTGATTGTTGAAAATGACTTCAGCAGAAAAATTTGATCGTCTCTGAACGTGGAAAAATGTGAGTATTAATCCTACAAACAAACTTGTGATAAGTTCGAAAAAAACATATCATGCAGAAAGAAGTACGAATGCAGTAAAAAAAAATCTGTGGTGTACCTATTTCCATTGTGCGCTTATTTCATCGTTGATCGTGGTGTAAAGTGACTCAAGAAACCAAGTTAGCTTAAAAATTATTTTGATATTGTTTTCAAGAATGATTGAAAACCATTTGCAATTTTTTGATTTTTACAATTCTTTGATTTTTAGATTTTATTTTTATTCTTGTAACATTTTTTTTATGGTTTTATTATTTTTAATTGTTTTGTTTTTGTTTATTTTTGTATCTTTTTTTAATTGTTATATATATATTAAGTGTCCTAAAAAAAAAAAAATAATGCAAATTATGGCAACCTACTAAGAAAATGTATTATACAATTGTCACAGAATTAAAGTCTTAATACCAAACCATGTACAGTAAGTGAAGCAAACTCCTCATGGACCTTACTATGAACCATCAGGCCTATGGATATTTTCAATGTACCGAGTGGAATTTAGAATGTGTGTTCCTATTTCTTTACGTCAACGTTTTGGATGTAGTTTCTTAAATGCTACAAGAGCTTGAATTATTTTTATTTCACATATGAGTAGTCAAGGACAATATCTCCAAATTTCTCTGCAGGATTTATTTTATCTAGCCAAGGATAGGACCACCATCGTTATTCTGCATGAAAAGCATCCAATTGACACAATCAAAAATTTGTTGTGAGGGAATTAGTTTTCCATTGGTGTTTCTTCAAATAATGGTTATTAAAATATATCTGCGGGTCATGGATCTGGAACTCAATCTGATGAGCTTCCATATCGATCTACGGGCTCTGCTACTTCAACCACTGCATAACGGACTTGATCAATGACTGGATAGGAATTTAGTATTCTTTCTCAGAAAGTGGTTTATGAAGCTTGTTCCATGTTTCCAACTTCCCAGTCCCCATTTTACGCCTGACAACACATATACCATGGCCATCGATACCCACAATGTGACATTCCCTTTGATCAATAATAAAAGAAGAACATATACCCTCGAAGAACCCTATACCGAAGATGTGAAGTCTATATACACCAAAACATACCACATATAGAGTGTGTGTGAGATCATCGATGGATGAGGAGTGATTGGTTCAATTCGATTGATTGGAAACATGCTTTCGGTGTGGGACAATCCACCGAACAGGAAGGAAACATAAAACATAGTTTGAGGTGCAAGAGTCCAACTGATGAGTATTCTCGCAAAGACATTGATTTGATTTGATTCTAGCAACTGATGAGTATTGTGGGGAGGAAAGTTCCAACTTATTCATATTCCGGGAGATACGTATGTTGTTGTTGGATCAAGGTAAACAACAAATGCTTAGTTGACTGATCTTTCGGATCGATGTGACTGAGAGGAATGATGGAGGAAAACTTTCCTTCAAATAAGAGAAGGATCCATAAAATATGCAACATCATTATAGTTTTAACTTAATGAAGGGAAAATAAAATGTGGATGGATAGAAAATTCAAGAAAGCCAACACATATTGATAAAATTTCAAAATAGTTATGTGACAATGATACTCATGGGGTTTGGCTCCATTACCTCCATACTTGGAATACATATTTTTTTATTTGAGAGAGCGTAACAGTCTATGGATTTTGGGCGAGGAAAATCCAACTATACCAATGAAATCATTATGAAAACAAACTTTCTTAGTCAATATCTCCCTCATCCTTAAAAAACGCTTACTGACAGATTCCGTTGACTACTTTAAGATGAATGCACGCTGAAAATTTTAGTTGATCATGGGTGCCTCAATCAGATAAAGAAATGAGTTCTTACTAAAATTTCAATGTTTCTTTGCATTTCAAATTCCTCAGCTAAAATATATGAATGGGAAGATAGGAACCAACATGCATGGGAGAGATTGGAGAAGGCAAGTTCTTTTGTAGATGGACTAGGTAAGGTAGGTAGGGGTTGAGATGGCTTCTTTAGTTATGTATAGTGAATCTAGGAACCTAGGGTCAGAACACACGAGGGGAGAAACATACATGAAGGTATTCATTCATTGTTGGAGGGGAAGGGACCATACTATATTCTTTCGTTGATAGCAGACCATAGAGATAAGAGCTTGGCCATTGTTTCAAATATAGGTTGGTTTGGGGCAAGGATATCTATAGCTTTATAGCATACCAACAGACAAAGATATATTCCTTGTTGCTGAGATCAATATGACTACTCTTTTTCTTGTTTGCAAGGTTATTTCCATGCATCTACAGGATAAGGGGCGAGGGAGAAAACATGGCATTGCTACGATGCAAAACAAAAATAAACCAAGTGGAAAGTTAAAAGGAGATTGGATCTTTGTCTAAGAGTTATGTGTAACTGTTTCTGTCACCTTCATTGATTAGTTATGGGCCTCTTATCTTGCATAAATTGCAGGCCTTCTTATTCATGTATTATTATTTTTTCTAACTTACTTACTNAAACTTGTATTTATGTATGTATTTTTTTCTATTATTTTTTAAAATAAAAAATAAAAAATGATTTTGAAAAAAAAAATTGTGAGAAAATGGAAACAATTGTAGACGAAAAAAATATCAGGCAACTTTTTCATCGTCAATTAATTAATCTTCCTAGCATCAATCAATCATCCTAATTTATTATCCTCGTGATCGCACAAAGCATGGAGGAGAGCATACTTATTCTAAGAAGAAACTGAAAATAAAAGAATGTTTTTTTTTTATTCATTTACCTTACCTACCCTACGTTAATTAAAAATTAGAGATTAGTTATGTGTAGTCAAATAGACAGTGTATCCAAGAACACAATATTAATTAGAATATTTCCTCTTTCAATTTCGCAAATCACATTCGGAAATATGTATGAACATGCGAAATTAGTTGTTGAAACTGTAAATTAATAAAAGAAAAAGAAAAACTAAATGAATCTAACCTCGTACTCGCTTGAAACCATCATTCAATAAGGATTTTGTAGGTGAAATTTTTCTTTCTCACGTCATGATGTAGCTCCAGATTTTCTTTCTCAACCTCCTGCTCACCTTATTGTTCTTCATTAAATATGCAGGATCCTTCTTATGTTGATTCTTCGTTCGCCTATGGAGGAGTAATTAAGCTTTCGGCTGCTATCAAGATCTCCTCTTCCAGAGAAGAGGAGATCCTAAATTTTGCTAGGATCTGAGTGAGTTGTTCCCAGATTAAACTCATTGTTAAACCATCTTATTAAATATATTCTTACAACACCCAAAACTGAAATCTAAATGAAAAAAACTTAAAGAAAAGAACTCTTATTGAAACAGAAAACCATTACTCTTCATAGTTGCAGAAATCAAATGCTCTTGGTAGTTGGTAGGGAGAACATGAGGATTCTCCACTCCATTATCTTCTACAAACCCTTACCAACACATGTAGATCACACTTTCAGAAATTAAACACTCTTGCATAAATTGAAATTACTCTTGCGGAAATTGAAACACTCTTTGCAGAAATTGAAATTACTCTTAGGGAAATTGAAACACTCTTTGTAGAAATTGAAATTCACACTTGCATAGTTGGCAGGGAGAACATGAGGAATCTCCACTCAAGTAGCTGCTATGACTCCTTACCATCACATATAGATCACAATCGCATGAATTGAAATGAAAAAGAAACCGATACCTCAATCCATCATGCCTCCCTGACAACGACGCCAAAATGTTGGGCTCTAAAGTTTTCCTAAAATATAACCTTTATGCATGATCCAAAGGTAGGCATTGGCACAAGCATTTTAATTGTTACCTGCATAGGTTCTTACCTTCCATTTTCAATACCTCATCCTTTATATATGCAACACCTACAAAGGGAACAACAATCGTAACAAAAGGAATGAAATTTGTCCTGTTCAAATGAACGACATTGCTTGTAAAGGGAACAACAATCATAAAAGGGGAACGATAGTCATTACGTTGGACCAAACTAATTTTGTATTAATTTCATTGTAGTACTTGCCCAACCTTCTAATTTTTCAATCCAAGGTTCGTAGACTTACGAAGCACACTCAAAGTATATTCAAGATTGAAGCTAATTTAACCTAATCTAATGGTAAAGCTACAACTGAAATTGAATCATTAATCTAATTCAAGAAGTTGAAACACATGACTTGGAATTGAATTGCTACAACACACGACTGAAATGTTCCGTAAATGAAATTAATCTAGGAATGGAAAATTGTGTCAAAGGATAAACAACATGTGAAGAGAAATAATACGACAAATGTGAGCTCACACTAACAATAAACCAATATCAAATTACATTACAAGAATCAAATGAAAAATCATGAAACAATAATGAAAACATCAATCAAACTAGTAATCCATTTCTCCACAATCAAACTAATCTTTCAAATCCTAATGACTACTACTAAATTACTACCCCCTCATGAAGAGAGAGCACTCTCTTTTATACATGATAGCCTTGAATATAAGATAACCATCTCATAATTACAGATCCACTATTCTCTCAACTACTTCCCCATTATTACTAAATATGTTCCCTTCAAATCCTATCATATATCTCTCATATATCTTCGATAAGATATGTCAACCAAATATCCATGATCTTCTCCTTGGAATAGCCTTTGAATAACTATCTCCTTCAAATGGTGGAGAAGATGTTTGAGAAGTCTTTTTGAATTATTCCTTCACATATTCCTACATATTACAAATCTCACACATTTTTGAGATATATATGAAAATGATGCAGGAGCATCGTTCTCAAGCTAGCCATGCACCCACCAGCCAACCAGCTCATCAAGCGCGCATTCAATGAGGAGGAGAGGCACAACCCTCTCATATTCAAATTTTGAATTTGAATCGAGGACATTTAATATTGTAAGGCTATTAGTGTCAAAAGTCCATGCCTATACACAGGCTTTAGATGTAGATAGCCTTTAATGGTTGTAAGGCTGCAATCTAGATCCAATCTGGACTAGACAACCCATTCAATGTAGAGTTAATATAAATTGAATAGGGTAGGTAGATTTGGAGGGAAGAGCTCGAAGATCCCCCTCATGTAAAAGATGTTGGATATTGTTTTTAGAGCAGAGGGAGAGGTAGAAAGAATTAGAGTAGAGAAGGAAGGAGAGTTGAGACTCTGTTGCAGTCTGAGATCAAACACATTGTAAAGAGGCATTTTCAGATTAATACAATCAGATCAGTTTTTCCTACATGTTATTTGTGTATGATGAATGTCTTCATGTGTGTATTGAGGATATGTTGTAGATGTATGTTAGGTATGCATTTGCAGGGACATATAGGTTCTACTATCTGTTGGGTTCTTTGATTTTAGGTTTGGAATTCTTTGAGGCTTCATGCCAAGAGGGCATGACAGAACACTACAGGTTCTAATGGACAATGCATAGAGTGCACTTCCAATTCTGCAGAATTTGGACAAAGACATGCTAGAAGGGCATACCAACTTAAATCATTGACTCAGAGGAGGATCTCAAGGTTGTTGAATACCTTGGAGGTGAGACTATGCAGAGGAGGACACAATAGAAGATGGAATCTTTGAGGAGTTTTGTAGAGCTCTTCCAAGAGGGTATTGAGCAGGTGCATAGAGTGCCCAAAGGAACTCTATTGAGTTTAGGAGGAAAATAGAATCACTGAGGGTTCTATAGAGCTCTTCCAGAAGGGAATTGAGCATAGGCACAAAGTGCTGAGGAGGAACTCTGCTATGAGCTCATAGAGAAACAGAATCATTGAGGATTCTGGACACTCTGCCAGGAGGGCACTGAGTAGGTGCCAGAGCACACAGAGAGAAATCTTTTTATTTCTGCAATAGAAGAAGAGTCCAAGGAAGGATCTTCACAGGGTTGTTTAATACCCTGCATACTCAGCAAGAAGTTTCTTGAGCAAGAGAGTGGCAGGAGGGCATCAGATTCTCCAGCTGAGGGAGAAGGAAAAAGGATAAATTCCTTAGAGGTCGAAGCTACAGGAAAAGCTCAGAAGAGATAGCACCTTCGTGCATGCAAAGACTCTACAAGGAGCGCAGAAGTTGAAGAATCCTTTGAGGATCCAAGGAGAGAAGCTCAGGAAGGGTATTTCTTTCATGCACAGAGCCATAGCTGCAAAAATCGCAGAGGCCAGGGAACTCTTTCAAGAGTTTAGAATCCCAAAAGCTCAGGAGGGACAGTGTCTTTGAGTGCACAGGAGAGATTAAGGGTTGCAGAGCTTGCAAAAAAGAATCAAAGGTCGATTCCTTTAGCATTTTGGAATTCTTCCAAGTTTAAGAAGAAAGCACACACTCAAAAGGAGAGCACAATTGTTGTCGGATCAGGCCGAGGGGAAGATCTGGACCATTGAAGTTTCCATGTCGGGGGAGCAAAGGGAGAGCGCAGAAAGCAGGAGAGATCGTGAGCCGCTAGATCTCACCAGATCGTTGAAAGCCATTGGATCTGGAAGAAGGCGCATATGAGTTAATCCCACATATGAGTAGAGCAGAGAAATATAGGAAAGTACCAACTTGGCGGGAATATCAGGATTTTAGATTTTAGGAGTTCGGGATTTTGGAGGCCCTGATGAAAAGAGATCGGGGAACTTCACAGTGAAAGTCCTGAAACAGCGAGAGAAATCTGAGCCATCCATCCAGAAGGAGGACACGTGTTGTGAGATCTCCATTTTTAAGGATTCTAACATTGGAAAGAATAGAAGGGATTCCTTCAACTTCACGAGTGGTGAAGTCCTGAAACGATCTAGACCATCCATTCATGGAAGGACACGTGGAGCAATCTAGACATCGGGAGAGAAGTCCCGAAAAGATCATTTCAGTACTTTGGTATTTTGGCTATCGGGAGTATGAGAGGACAATGAAGATTTGATGCGCTGAGTCACAGAATTCTGAAACATGAATTCCCAAAAATTGGAGAAGGAGTATTGTCAGGAGCATTTCGGCATACCGGATATCAGGATTTCAGGGATCTTGTGGATAAGAGATCCGAGAAATTCAGCTTCGAAGAACCTGAAAACGCGAATGAAGGAGGAAGTTGGGGCATAGGCATTTCAGCATTTTGGAGATCGGAGAATGGAGAAGGAAAAGTTTCTCAACATCAGGACTCAAGAAGTCCCGAAACCCAAAATTTCCATTTCGAGAAAAGGTCACAGTCGTGCTGAGGTCATGTGTAGGTGGAAGCTCACACCGGTTGCATGCTTGTGCAAGTGGACTTTCATGAAGGACCTATGGATCAAAGATTGAATATTCCAACATGTAATCAAAGGAGTCGATCCAACTTGAGGAGGTTGTTTGAACAATCCTGCGTGGACCTCGACCCTAGGGTTTGGGGGTCTGCGTCAGTTGTGGTATCAGAGCTTGACTATGTTTGTATATTTTAAGCAGAGCGAGAAGGAAGGAAAACAATCTAATATACACAAGTTTGGTATAAGGGGCAGCTTGCAGAGACAGGCAGGCAAAGAAAGAGTGTTGGAACTCTGTGATGATTTTTCACAGGAACGAAACAGTCAAGAAGACAGTCTGGTCAACTATGTAGGGGACGCTGGAAGCACTCAGGTTTGTAGAGTGACAGCAGCAGATCTTTCAGGAGGACAGATAGATAGCGGGCATAATGACTATTGATGGTCATGCACGCGATGGGAAGAAGAGCCATCAACAGCTGGAAAATGTTGCAAGGGATAAAGAACTTGCCGAGATTAGGGCAAGGATGGATGAGCTAGCACTGTGGATGAAAAAGAATGCTAAGTCGAGATGGGTATATGAATGGCCAATGAAGACAAATATAAAATGGTCAGTCAGGGAATTGATTGCCAAAATACAGTAGAGGCTGTTGAGAATATGGTTGAGGCATGCTGAAAACCTCAACAGACTAGAGAAGAAAATGGTTCAGGTGTGTGAACCAGAGGATGGGAGAAACCTGAATAGTGAGAATGGCATGCGATCAGATGAAGATCTCAAAGACTGCCAAGAGGGTAGAGCAGAATTTACCAATTTCTATGAGGGCAATAAAACGAGATCACTGCGGGATTTCATAGACTGCCAGGAGGGCAATAGGAAAATCCCAATTTGTCAGGTGGGCATGGGAACTGAAATGAGGCTATGTGAAAGTCTCATGAACTCGGAGGTGAGTTTATATCAGCAACTGATGCTGGTAAGTGGAGATTCATGTGGTTTTGTAGATCATGTGAATGAATATGATGACAAGTTAAAAACTTGCACCACCTAGGAGCTGGATCAGAGGAATCTTCTTATGGTTGGAGGAATTTGGATATTCCTACCAGGAAGGCTAATTGAGGTGAGAATTTTTGTTGTCGATGAAAGAGCAATAGTAGGAGAAGGACAGACAGATGCAACTTTCAAAGGCGAAGTGGAGCAAATGTTAAAGACTACCTAAGAAGAGGAAAATGAACATTCCAAGGAATGGCTCAACAATTTTAGCCAGGGAGCTGAGGAGACTGCAGCACTGAAGCTGATTGCGGAAAAAGAGCATGCAGATAGATTGATCACTCCATGGGAAATGGAGTTGGAAATAATGGAGGATTTTCTGAATAATCCAGAGCCAATGAGTGATTTCCATCAGCAGATGTTGGTAGAAGAGCATTCTGAGGAATTGCTCAGAGATTTCAGCCAGGGAGATGAACGGGTGATGAACACTGCAGTGCTGAGGTATGCAACAGAAGACAAAAGAGAATTCCAGGCTGAAGAAGAGCTGAAAGAAGTTGGGCACACACCAGCAAAGGGAATGGACGTAGGAACATTGTCATAGGAAGGAGAAGTTGAACAACAGTTTAGTAAAAACAATTCAGAGATGGAATCTGCAGCAGGTGATCCGGAT
>JASDQU010308854.1:51005-71991 GCA_032191745.1 Picea mariana | reverse complement strand
GAATATGTCTGATGTCCCGAACACATAATCTTTGAGATCGTCCATGTTTGAAACAACGTTCATAATGGGGTGTCTCATATTTGTCAAATGTCCTTGTTTCCATCCATAGAATATTTGTTGGAAATCTCTTGAAATGTCATGGAACTTCCAATTTAGCCACCAAAAATGTCATGCACTAACCCTGCATAGTGAGAAGTGAATGGGGCCAACGTTGAAATTTCTTTAATATGTGCTTGTATGCATTGAAATTTGACATGGTTAGACTAGACACATGACTTGACGGTATGGGAGGGTTTCAAGACTCAAGGATGTTTGATGTCACGACCACATAATCATTGAGATCATCCATGTTTGCAGCAACGTTCATAGTGGGGGTGTCTCATTTTTTTCAAATGTCATTTCTTCCATCCATAGAATCTTTGTTGGAACTCTCTTGAAATGTCATGGAACTTCCAATTCAACCACCACAAATGTCATGCATCGACCTCACATAGTGAGAACTAGTGAATGGGTCCAACATCAAAATTTCTTTAATATGTGCTTGTATGCATTGAAATTTGACATGGTTAGACTAGACACATGCCTTGATGATATGGGAGGGTTTCAATACTCAAGGATGTATGATGTTCTTACCACATAATATTTGAAATCGTCCATGTTTGCAACAATGTTCATAATTGGCATCTCATTGTCAAATGTCATTGTTTCCATATGTATAATCTTTGTTGGAACTCTCTTGAAATGTCATGGAAATTCCAATTCAACCACTAAAAATTTCATGCACCGACCCAACATAGTGAGCAGTGAAGTGGTCCAATGTTGAAATTTATTCAATATGTGCCTGCATGCATCAAAATTTAACATCGTTAGACTAGACACATGCCTTGATAGTATGGGAGGGTTTCAATACTCAAGGATGTATGATGTCCTATAGAAACATTTTGAAAAAATTTCAACGTTGGCCCCATTCACAGGTCACCATTGCCCATCATGTACTCTAGCCCTAGTACAATGTATTTTAATAGTTGTTTCCTTTAAAATTCAACCGATCAGAAAATTAAAATGAAATGAGAAGATACCTAGTACAATGTATTTTAATAGTTCTTCTCTAGCCGAGAATACCTGCAAACCCTTTTTGAAGTGTCGTTATTATAGAAAATTGGTCTCAACATCCATAAAATTCAACATATTTATAGATTTTATAACGTCGTAGTTCTAAAGATCATTGAATAAATAAAAGTTGACTTGGTCAAGATTCTAGGTGACCGTTGGAGGGGGAAAACCTAGTTTCCACAACGTCACAACTGTGACAAATATCTTCACAAACGTGGCAAGAGAGATGACTATGTCACAAACGTGGCAAGAGAGACGAATATGTGGAAAACATGGCAAGAGAGATGAAAAAGTGGCAAGAGAGATGTCAAAGTGTCAATAGTGACGTTATAAGGCAATATGGAAAAAAATAAAATAAATTTTTCTCTATTTTTCGACAGTATGGCCAATTTTGTCCATAATGCCACAAATAGAATGTCACAATTTTTACAATATGTACTAGTGTCCTAAGTTTCTTCCTTCAAGGTTTGTGTTATTCTTTTATTGGGATCCGATGTTGTATGATACTTTTGTCATAAGATTTTAAATCCTTGTAACCTCAAGAAAACACATATACATATTCCTTAAACAGTTCAATGTATTTGCATTTTTGCTCAGGGGATAGGAATTTGGAAAGTTTTATCATCTTGGGTTTTTCATCTATTCCTATGTTACACTCTTAGACCTCTTTACCACTAGATAACATACTTTATTTCAGGGGAATGTATGCAACCTCAATATCCATCACCATACTCTTATCATAATCATTCTTGCTACAGTATGTTACATTATCATCATCATTCTCTAAGTCTATATTTGCACATTTGAAATAATTCTTACACTGTAGGAAGTCTTCAATTTGATCATCATTCCTGAATACCTGCTAGTATTTGATGTTGTCTGGAACAATTGGTATGCACTTCACCTCTATTGTGTATTGGTGATTGGGACGAAAAGGTATTTTGCATGTAGCTGCTGATTTGGCCAGCTCGTCTGCTAGTATGTTTTGTCCCCTGGGCATTACCTGCAAGTCAATTTCTATAAAACATTGAAGGGCATCCAAAACAACATTCCTATAAGCTCTAATTTTGGGATGTTTAGCTTCAAACTCACCTTTAATTTTTTTAATAATCAATTCAGAGTCACCCATTACCATAATCTGTTTGGCACCAACCTTATTCAGTAGTTTCATTCTGAGCATCAAAGCTTCATACTTAGTTATGTTGTTAGTGCATTGGAAATTTAGTTTGTAAGAATGGCTCTATGAATACCTCGATTTGTGATTATGAAACCAAACTCCAACTCCATCTTCCTCCTTTCTCATAGCTCCATCAAAATCCATGCTCCAAAAATCCGCTGGAAGTTCCTCACTTTCCACAGTTGCATTATTTCTTACCTCAGTGATTGCTTTATCTTCTTTTGAATCAGGTGTATCATATTCCAACTGAGTGATTTTTCCTTCCAAGTCACCATCATTGTATAGAATGAAAGAATCCATATCAAAGTGTGCAAAGTATAGTGGGTAGTTGTGTGGATTTTCCTGACTATTGACCATATACTTCCTTAGAGTCTTTGTACAGTCTTCTCTTTTGTCCAAATATCAGGATGGTGGCATAGGACATATCTAGTTGCGAGGTACCTTTCATCTTATATCCCCAGGATATTTAGAGTAACATACTGTATTTTGAGGGAATGTATGCAACCACGATATCCATCACCATACTCTTCATTGGGATTTGAGTTAGGGTGATGCATAAATATTCAATTATCCATATACATTTGACCTTACTAGAGTCAAAAGAATGAAAATCCTTGTAGGGTCTGGTGACCTCAAGTCCCAAATTTTCCATCACATATTTGGGCATCAGGTTTTGAGAGGCACCTGAATCCAACATAGCATTGTGTAAGATCAAGTCGTGGATATTCAAGATGATGTAGAAAGGGAGAATGACAATGTTATCGGTTTGACAATCAACTTCAAGGCCAAACAAGAGCTCAGGTTGATCATCAGTAAGATTTACCATGTCCAAGTGATTGGTTGATCCGACATTCAGGGCCTTCATACCTATCTCTGGTTCAATGCTTAATGCTTTAATCACCTATGACCTGTAAGCATTCTTGCTCATCAGAAAGACGAATGGGAATATTTAATTTAGCTAGTTCCCTTTCAAGGCTGGAAGTAGTGGAAGATTTTCTTAGGCTCTACACTTCTGGTTTATCCATCGGATTCCTCTAGGAAGAAGTACTTAGCTGACTATTTGATGAAAAATCAGTCTGATTTGATCTTTGTAAAATTTCAGGGTTTCTTTTTGTAGGAGATTCAACATTATTCCTCTCAGGGACTTTCTTGGGAGAATTTTCTGAGTTTTTCTTGGTCTTGACTATTTTCTTCGTTTTGATAGCCTTCTTTGTTTTTAAAAACTTCTTTGGAGGGTTTCCATTTTTCCTCTTACTTCTCAAGTTATACTACCTGTGGACCTCCATTATAGCATTTTCAAAGGCTTGATGTTTTGTTTCCTTTGCTTCCTCATTTACCTTTGTTTGTGAAAGGATAAAAAGATCCTTCTCTTCCTGAGTGAGAAAAATGGATTCATCATCATGGACGCCCATGAGGTTTATATGAGTGTCATCCAATTATTTGATTATGTCCTCACCTTCATCGACGTAATTTTTATGAAGGGGTGGCCTGATCTATTGATCAGGCCCCCTCTGTTCTCTTTGATCTCTATGATATCTCTGCCTGATCTGTGTGGGATTACTTCTCAAGTTCAGATTCCAAATCTGAGGAGAAGCTTGATTTTCCCTGGGTGGAATTATGTCAGCTATAGTAAGTCTCTCCATAATTCTCTCCATAGCTCTGGCTAGGGAAGCTAGTTTGGCATTTGAAGAGGAATTCAAAGGCTCTTCCTTAATCATGACCCTTCTTTTTGTTCTCTGCCTGGCTCTTCTTGCTAAAAGATTTGCTTCCATGCTTACATCACTTTTCTTCATATCTTTCAGAGTTGTAGAATTTATTTTCCTTAGCTGATATGACATATCGACGTCAAATCTATCGAGCAATTTTATTAATGCCAAACCCTGAGGTGGTTTGATATAAGATGGAATTGCATTGTAAAGATTGTTGAAATGAGTGCAGTAATAATGCACTATCTCTCCTTGGTTCCTTCTGATATTGTCATATTCTGACAGGATCTAGAGAGGATTTTTCTTTACCTCACATATGTCGAGAAAACTCCATTGGAAATAAGCAATGTCCACTACCATAGTGGGAGGTAAACATTTGAACCATTTTTTAACATCTCCAGTCAGGCTCTGTGAAAAAAGTATGAATTGGACGTATGCCTTGTCAACTTCCTGCAAATCAAAACAATCATTCATCTTATCAACATGTTGTTGTGAATTTAGAGGACCAGTACCATCAAACTAATGAATTCTAGTTTGATAGTCCTGAGGCATGGCATGTAAAGAAGTGGTTAACACTAATGGAGCATATCTTACTGCCATGATTGGTGGAGGAGGTTGAAAAACAACTTATGTGATTGGAGGGGAAGTGAAAAAAGCTATGGAAGATAAAGGGTTGGAAGGAAGGATGTGAGTTGGTTTAGGTTTAACAAAAGCTACAACAATAGTCAAGGAAGAAAGTTCGATTGAATGTTGGAAGTGGGCTTTGTCTAGGGCTTGATCAAGATTTGCTACTAGATCTTCTAACTTGTCAAATTCCTGAAGAAATCGTTGTTCAACTTCTTCCCTGGGAGAAAGTATTTCAGGGGTCCTAGGTTGTAGGATGGTTTGATCTAAAGTTGTTTCACTTACAAAGTTGTCGGATTTTGTTCTGAAAAGGATTTGTTCAAAAGATATGTCAAAATCGAGATCCTGAAGAGAAACAAGATTCTCTAGGAGTGAAGGGGACCTATGAAGAGGACTATGACTTCCGGAACCCTCTGCAACATTTTTCTTTTTGAGTAATTTTTAGGGATTGTCTATTGTTGTTGCAGGTTCTAGATCTGGATGAAATCTACTAAAAACTCTTTGAGGAGCCAAAATTTTAATTTTTTAAGAATTTTTTTAAAACCAATTATATGCAAACTTTAACAACCTCTGAACATTATCTCTTTATAAGTTTAGATTTTATGATTCGTTGAGAAATAAGTTTTCTTTATCTAGGGAAAATAAATCGTAGGATAGAAAGTTTGTTCAGTTCCCCAGTATGGTCGCCACTATGTTATCACTCTGTAAATTCCCATAGGTTGTCGGGCAGTAGAAGACATTTATCAAAGGTAACTTTATCCAACCACTTCGAAACTGGGATCTATCCCTTCCAGTTTCAGAGAAGGATCTCTCTGTAAGCTTTAACTTTGTTTCAAGTTTTATATATTAGGATAGTTAAATAAATAAGACTGTGTTGTTTTTTTTATAAAATGGTTGAAATATTGCTTACACATCCATTGGAATATGGGGTCTATTTTATAAATTTTGAGACCAAAAAATAGATTTTATGAGGTCTTTTCACAGGGCAGGATAATGTAATTGTTGGATCCTTTAGAGTTAAAATGATGGATAGCAGAAAAGATAAGATAATCAGTTAAAATAAAGAATCATTTCATAATTTATTTATCATAACATCAGAAGACAAACACTTAGATCTTTAAAAGCCAGAAACAAAGTATACAAAGATAAATTCTGTAACTTTAACTTCTTTTAAATGATCAGATATAGAAAACATAAATGATTACAAACACAGAAAAACCATTCAATGAAGAGGAGTAAACATCACCAACAATTAACATGTAGGAATCCTGTGAAACGTCCTTTTTATTACTGGTAGATCTCTTGAGAAAGATTACACTGCGTATAGCTTGCTTGGGAATAAAGAACAAACCTCAATACTTCAAAGTTTGAAGTATATATAGAAAAGATTACAATCAATCATGTCATTAATGATTAGGACGTGTCAAAATCCAAAGCTAATTGTTGGCCCTTGACCAAGTTTTGAAGAATACCTGGTCATAATTGACCATTTTGGGACTTCGACAACTTGCCAAAGATGGAGTGCAACGCGAAGCAAGAAAGACCTATTTTTCGGTACCTTTTAGGGATTTTGGGTTGATGTAAAGGGAAAGGGATGTCAGCCCGTGGTTTTACCCATGCTTAGGCCCATTTTTTAATATATAAATAGATACTTAGGCAATGTAAGAAGTAGTAGATGTGATTTCTTAGTGCAAGTAGTAGTACATCTATGTGATGTATAGCTAAAGGCTTAGTGCTAGTAGCTGGATCTATGTATTAGTATGTATATTGCAAGTGATATGTGCATGATTGTAAGGGTATTGACAAGCTAAGTGCAAGTTGTTGTAGTTTTGTGCTGAAGTTCAAGGAAGAAGGATCTAGCAAGCTACACAGATCGTTTGTCATGTTCGAGGTAAGGGTCACTGAAGCTCTGTGCTATAACCTCTTGACCAAGATAATATAAAGAAGAAGAATTTGTGGATGTAGCCCCAGGGTGGGGGTGAACCACGATAACTGTGTGTATTGTTCTCTAAATGTGTTTATTTCCTTCTTGGCTAAGTGCTTGTTGTGATTAAATAGATCTAGTTCTGCTATGTGCTTATGATATATGAATGAATGTTAGATATGATAGATTCTTAGTGCTTGATCTGCTGAATCTAATCTATATTTTTGTCACTAAGTACCAAATCATCTTTAGTCTAAATATTCACTGTGATGCTCTGTGCTTTTTGTGAAGTACCATAAGGGATAAATATTGATGAATGATCTATGCTAAGTACCCTGTAAAAGATATAATCATAGATCGGTGTCCCAACTAAGGTTGCAGACACCTGAGTTCTGCAACCACCCTTGCCTCTACCTCGAGTGAGACTTCATGTGCTTCGTAGGTGTTGTTGAAAGGGCCGATAGTTAGGGTCTTGTTGGTGTGCTCTTGAACGTTGAACCCTGGGTCTACCCTTGTGCCAACAAATGGTTCTGTTGCCGGAACCAAAATTGTGATTGTTGGAAGCTAAAGATGAAAATGATTTGTGTGAAATAAGATTTGTGCACAGATTTGTTGCCCTAGTATGCAGTATTCTACTTGACCTACGAATCTTTGTGCCAGGAAAGAAAGGTTAGATTTGAAGGAAAGATGTTAGACCTGGAAGAAAAGAGGTGGATACTGAAGAAAATAAGTCATATCTAAATGCTCTATGCTCTAAGAATGGTTAAAGTGTAAGTTTCTAAGTCAGATCTACAGAAAGAGGTAAGATCTGTAAGATCTGTGCTCTAATAAAGGTAAGAATAGTTCAAGTTTTAGATATGAAAGCTTTGTGCTCTATATAGGTAAGATAAGTGGAATTTTTTTGTTTCTGAAGCATGAATCTAGGTCCTGAAAACTAGAGCATTTATTTATGGAAGAACATTTGATGGATTTGATAAGAATAATGATAGATATGTTATACCTATGCATAGAAAGAATTTTTGGACTAACCAATGGATGCAGGATCCTAGAAAGAAATTTTTGCAGGCTAGCCACCATGACCCTATTGTGGAGTACAAAAGAAGTTGAGGGCCATCTAAAAGAAAGAGAGGATTGACCCTATGCTATAGTTGCACAAGACTAGGACATATTGCTAAGGAATGCCCTGGGAGAAACCCTAGCTACCTCTGTTGTAAAGATATGGAACATGAAGTATTGGATTGCCCTAGAATGATTGCTAGACTTTAAAAATTGAATATGGAACAAGCAAACTTTGAAGGAGATCAAGACACTAAAATTTTGAAAGAACCCCAGAAAGAATCAGAGATCATGTTACTGAAAATAAAAGAAACCCTAGATGATCATAAGGATGCCAGTTTGTCAGAGATCTTCAAAGAACTGGAGAAAATCGAAGTAAGAATCGAAGACTTTGACTTTGACTGTGCCCTGGATGAGGGAACACCAATGAATATTATGACAAAAAAAACTTGGGAAACCCTAGGAAGGCCTGCTCTAGTCCCTTCACTAGGAACCATCAGATTATTTAAAGGAAAAATGGTAACCCTATGTGGCAGAATTACCAAGATGGCTATGAGTACCCATGGAACCTCGACTGAGGAGGAGTTCGAAGTCATTATATTTATTGAGGATCATGCCCCTTTTCCAGATTTGTTAGGAAAGATCTAGATTGAAAAATACCAGATCTAGAGGAAAGAAGAAAAGGAATCCCTAGAACAAAAGAAGCAAGAACTCATGGAATTTATGAATAAAAAGATTGCCTACATGATGGAGGAACAAGGGAATAGATCTCTGTTGTTAAACACTAGGGACCTGGATGTTGAATCTATAAGAGCGTTATAGGAACCGCAGAAGACCAAATATCTAATCCATGTGATGAAGGAGTATTACCCCTGGATCTGAGGAAAGATCCTAGGAAGTGTGAAGTGACTACGTCAAGAGAAAATAAGATTCAGAATGCAAAGAGGGTGAGAGAGACTAAGCTCACTAGGAAAAAGGCTAGGAAGCTAAGTAAGAAGAGGGCCAAAATCAGAAAGTTACAGAAGACTCTAGAAGGAACTTCGCAGAAGGAAAAATCACAAGAATTGAGCTTCGTCGAGATATCAGAACAACGACATCTGACACTTCACCATGGCGCAACAATATAGCCATTGGACTAATATACCCATTCGACTTGCACCCTGAATGGGTCTAAAATAAATTATGGGTTCCTACTAGACCATTGGATAGCACTAGAATGGATAGAACGGAGTTAATGCAAGCCCCCATATCCATTGCAAGTAGACCGTTGCTAAGTTTCCCTACTTAGTTCGTCGCTCCACACACCAAGAATACTTTTTGTTAACTGAGAATTTGAGCCCAAAACTTGAGATTACTTCACTCTGCGATCATTACCTTGTTCCCATACTGTTCATCATTCATTTTCACACCCGAGCTAGTGGACCCAAGATTGTATATCGGATGAGCTCAGCGTTGTTGAGAAAGTAGTTGAAGAATTTTTGATTGACCTAATGGTTGAGAGAGTGATGTCAGAGAGAAGGATGTTTCCAGGTGTGAAAGCATCCTCGACAAGAGGATTCCAAGCTTCTCCCTCCACTTCTCGTGGTGCAGGACTTTCTAGAACCATGACCGAGACAAGAACAAAGCACATAGATGATATTGCAAATGCCAAGCTGATCCCGTGCATTTTGTCGATTTACATCCCACCTTTTAGCGGAAAGATTAACTGTGACAGTGTGCCCAAGGACTTTGAGTACACCCTAATCACCGTGTATGTTCTGAAAGGGGTGCACGTAGTATGTGCTGACCAAGGTAAGCTCACAGCACTGAAATTTAACAATTTTAACCTTAGAGATCACAAAACCTATAGCATGTTAGATCCACATAAATACCTAACCAAGACCAAAGGAAGAAATCCTAATATTGTCCTGTAGTCCTGGACCCAGAACCTCGCATAGTCCACACTGCTCAACGTAATGAAGATCCCTCATTTTGGCAGACACCAGGAAGTCAATGCATGTGTCAGGTTGTTGTTGTTGTCTTGCTACCACAACGTATACTTATGGTTGGACTGATGTATCACTATGGATTTGAGTCTGATCAATCATATCACAGGACTGAGCATGCAAGGCCCTGACCCAAAGGACTTTTACGCAGGCAATCCCTCAGACCGAGCACTAGCACAATGGATAAAGGAAACTTATGGCGATGTAGAAAAGGGTATGCGAGGCTACAAGTTAGCCTCTATCCAAAGAGACGCAATGCACCTTTCATGTCAATTGATCGATGGAAAATTAGTTTATAATAATAGACCAACACAGGTGACTAGCTTCATAGTTGACCTCGCAGGGAAGTGTGCCAAGGGACTATAGATGAATTGGGCACAGTATATTGCAAACTAGTTAGAGTTGGATTGCAAAGGAGTGCAATACCAAGGGTATGAGTTCCACTTTGCTTGGTTACTCATACTCATCGCTTTCATCACTTGGGAGCTGCTAAAGGGAGCCACTTTCCTGGAAATTGAACCTTTCGAACCCCTAGCCACGAAATTATGTACGTTGTGGTACTCTAGTGACATGAATAAGAAGTGGAAATCCAATGTTATCTTCCACACCTACTTCAACCAACTGAAGAATGCAATTCAGTATACACCATGGTTCACCCCAAATGTACATCATTGGTTTAGAACTTTGATGAAATTTAGCATAGATCACCACTTCACCTATATTACAGCACGCGGTGATGAGCATAAACACTAGCTTCAATCCTACTACAAGCTGACAGAGGATGATTTGGAGGAGATTACCAAGGAATGGTCGGTAGACCTCCTTGTTGCAACAGACCTCGTAGACATGTCCGATGAGAAAAGTCCTGAAGCTATGTTGGATACACCTGGGCTGAGCAAGACTAAGAAGGATGACGAAGTCGAATATGTCCCTAGCACATCCCTGAAGACTACGTTGATATCACCTATGCAGGGAGGCGATGGTGATGAGCTAGGTGGTACAGAAGTTGAACAGAATAGAGGTGAGGTTAACCCACCTAGAGATGAGGAGGATTCCTCCATGAAAGGAAATATGACACCACCAAATCCATCCTCTCGAAAGAAATCTAAGGCCACCCGGACCATGCTTAAAACTACCCTTACCCTGGATGACTTCGACTTCCTAATTGTCACGCTGAACGATGTTTCACTCAAGCTCACAAAAAATAAAGAAGCAAAGAAGGAGGAGCTCTTCAAGAGAATCAAAGGTGAACTCAAAGAAGTGCATTAGGCACTCCAGTCTAGCCAAGCAGTGTCTACAACACCCTTAATAAGAGAACCATCAGGAACATGCGATGAGTCCACTTAATTGCACCAGATCATTGATCAAGTCGAAGATCGCCTTCGATGAGCTCAAGAAGACACAACACAAGCCACCCAGGCTTTGATGAAAGCATAGAAAGAACTTCTAGAACAACAGAAGGAGGTAGAATGGGAAAATATTTCCCTGAAAGAGAAGTGTTATGAGGGAAAGGCATTGTTGCTAGAAGAGCAACTTGAAGTTCAGGAAAGGATTCACAAATAACTGAACTCTGTGATAGTCAAATAGGTGAAGATGGAAGACCATATCCCACAGTAGGTGACCCAACTTGAAGAAGAAATACAAAAACTCCAATAGCGCATCATGGATCTGGAGCTCCACATCATGCCTGAGACCCCTCAGGAAATAAGAGATCTACGAGAGGCCACTGCTCGAACCGTAGTTGGCTGATTAAAATCCTTTGCTTTGGAATGCAAGAAGTTGAGTGCTAGAAGCACCCAAACTTATGAAACCCTCCAAGAGAATCCAGAATTTCATACATTTGAGGCACAAATCCAAAAAGCAAAGAAGCTTGTAGACACACTAGAGGTGCAAATCAATACTTTGACCCCAGTTGAAAGAATGAAGAGGTTCACAGAACAACACACAACCCAACAACAGGTACATACATTGCAAACTAAAGTGATGGAAGTCTCCCAACGACTTCGTCCAATCCGAGAAATGGCATGCCAACTATTCGCTAAACTTGAAAGCTAGGAATCTGAACTCGAACGGGTTTTACTCACTGCAAAACAATACCTGGAAGGACCGCTCAGTGACATAGTGCTCTAGGACTTTACTGAGTAAGAGGTTGTCCCACTGCAGCTGGTCGAAGTATCTTGATCCAATCTCGAGGTATTCGAGGAAGAATTGATCAGACCTGAGTGACTCGGGATGAGTCACAGGTGAGTGTTCGGGGTCTGTTGGTCGTTGACCATGTTTTAAAGAATACTTGGTCATAATTGACCATTTTAGGACTGCGACAACTTGGCAAAGATGGAGTGCGATGCAAAGCAAGAAAGACCTATTTTGGGGTACCTTTTATGGTTTTCGGGTTGATGTAAAGGGAAAGGGATGTCGGCCCAAGGGTTTGCCCACGCTTAGGCCCATTCTATAATCTATAAATAGATACTTAGGAAATGTAAGAAGTAGTAGATGTGATTTCTTAGTGAAAGTAGTAGTACATCTATGTGATGTATAGCTAAAGAATTAGTGCTAGTAGCTGGATCTCTGTGATCGTATGTATATTGTAAGTGCTCTATGCATGATTGTAAGGGTATTGACAAGATAAGTGTAAGTTTTTGTAGTTTTGTGCTGAAGTGCAAGGAAGAAGGATCTAGCGAGTTGTGAAAATCTTATGTCATGTGCGAAGTAAGGGTCACTGAAGCTCTGTGATGTAACCACTTGACCGAGATAATATAAAGAAAAAGACTTTGTGGATGTATCCCCAGGGTGGGGGTGAACCACGGTAACTATGTGTATTGTGCTCTGAATGTGTTTATCTCCTTCTTCGCTAAGTGCTTGCTGTGATTAAATAGATCTAGTTATGATATGTTCTTATGATATATGAATGAATTTTAGATCTGATAGATGCATAGTGCTTGATATGTTGAATCTAATTTATATTTTTGTGGATAAGTACCAAATCATATTTAGTCTAAAGATTCATTGCGATGCTCTGTGCTTTTTGTGAAGTACCATAAGGGATAAATATTGATGAATGATTTTTGCTAAGTACCATGTAAAAGATATAATCATAGATCAGTGTCCCAGCTAACATTGCAGACACCTGAGTTCTACAACCATTCCTACCTCTACCTCGGGTGAGACTTCATCTGCTTCACAGGTTTTGCTAAAAGGGCCAGTAGTTAGGGTTTTGTTGGTGTGCTCTTGAGCGTTCAACCCTGGGTCTACCCTTGTTCCAACAAATAGTTCTATTGCTGGGACGAGAACTGTGATTGTTGGGAACTAAAGAAGAAAAATATGTGTGCAAAATAGGCTCTGTGCATAGATATGTTTTCCTAGTACACAGTATTCTACTTGCCTTATGAAGCTTTGTGCCGATAAAGAAAGGTCAGATATGAAGGAAAGAGGTCATACCTACAAGAAAAGAGGTGGATACTGAAGAAAAAAGTCAGATCTGAATGCTCTATGCTCTAAGAAAGGTTAAAGTGGAAGTTTCTAAGTCAGATCTATAGAAAGAGGTAAGATATGTAAGCTTTGTGCTATAATAAAGGTAAGAATAGTTCAAGTTTTAGATCTGAAATCTTTGTGCTCTATATAGGTAAGATAAGTGGAAATTTTTTTTTTCTGAAGCATGAATATAGGTATGCTTGATAGATTTTGTCCTAGCCTAAAAACTAGCGCATTGTTATATTGAAGAACATTTGATAGATTTGATAAGAATAATGATAGATATGTTATACCTATGCATAGAAAGAATTTTTGGACTAACTAATGGATTTAGGATCCTAGAAAGAATTTTTTGCAGGCTATCCACCATGACTCTAGTACACAGTACAGAAGAAGTTGGGGGTCATTTAAAAGAAAGAGAGGATTGACCATATGTTACAGTTGCAGAAGACCAAGACATATTGCTAAGGAATGACCTGGGAGAAACCCTCGCTACCTCTGTTGTAAAGCTATGGACCATGAAGTATTGTATTGCCCTAGAATGATTGCTAGACTTGAAAAACTGAATATGGAACAAGAAAACTTTGAAGGAGATCAAGAGACTAAAATTTTGGAAGAACCCTAGAAAGAATCAGAGATCATGTTACTGAAAATAAAAGAAACCCTAGATGATCATAAGGATGTTAGTTTGTCATAGATATTCAAAGAACAGGAGAAAATCTAAGTACGAATAGGAGACTTCGACATTGACTGTTCCCTGGATGAGGGAACACCAATGAATATTATGATAGAAAGAACTTAGAAAACCCTAGGAAGGCTTTCTATGGTCCCTTCACTAGGAACCATCGGATTATCTAAAGGAAAAATGGTAACCCTAGGTGGAAGAATTACCCAGATAGCTATGAGTACCCATGGAAACTCGACAGAGGAGGAGTTCGAAGTCATTAGATTTATTAAGGACCATGCCCCATTTCCAGCTTTGTTAGGAATGATATGGATTGAAAAATACCAGATCGGAAGGAAAGAAGAAAAGGAATCCCTAGAACAAAAGAAGCAAGAACTCATGGAATTTATGACTAGAAGGATTTCCTACTTGATGGAGGAACAACGGAATAGATCTTCGATGTTAAACATTGGGGAACTGGATGTCGAAGCTATAAGAGAATTAGAGGAACCACATAAGACCAAAATATCTAATTCATATGATGAAGGAGTATTACCCTTGGATCTGAGGAAAGATCCTAGGCAACGCAAAGTGACTACGTCAAGAGAAGATAAGATTCAGAATGGAAAGAGGGTGATTGAGACTAAGATCACTAGGAAAAAGGCTAGGAAGATAAGTAAGAAGAGGCCAAAATTGGAAAGTTACTGAAGACTCCAGAAGGAACTTCACAGAAGGAAAAATCACAAGAATTGAGCTTCGTCGAGATATCAGAACAACGACATCTGGCACTTTGCCATGGCGCAACAATATAGTTGTTGGACTGATATACCTTTTCAACTTCCACCACGAATGGGTTGAAAACAAATTATGGGTTCCCACTAGACCATTGGAAAACATGAGAACGGATAGAAAGGAGTTAATGTAGGCCCCCATATCCATTGCAAGTAGACCGTTTCTAAGTTTCCCTACTTAGTCCATCACTCCATGCACTGAGAATACTTTTTGCTAAGTGAGAATTTGAGCCCGGAACTTGAGATTACTTCAATATGAAATCATTGTGTTGTTCCCATACTATTCATCATTCATTTTCATGCCTGAGCTAGTGGACCCAAGCTTGTATGTCGGACAAGGTCAGTGTTGTTGAGAAAGTAGTTGAAGAAGTTTTGATTGACCTAATGGCTAAGACAGTGATGTCAGAGAGAAGGATGTATGTAGGTGTGAAAGCATCCTCGACAAGAGGAGTCCAAGTTTCTCCCTCCACTTCTTGCGGTGCAGGACCTTCCAGAACCACGACCGAGACAAGAACAAAGCACATAGACGATATTGCAAATGCCAAGCTGATATTACGCATTTTGTCAGTTTACATCACACCTTTGAGTGGCAATATTAACCATGACAGTGTATCCAGGGACTTTGAATACACCCTGATCACCGTGTATCTTCCGAAAGGGGTGTGCACAGTACGTGCTGACCAGGATAAGCTCGCAGCACTGAAATTTAATGATTTTAACCTTGGAGATCGCAAAAACTATAACATGTTATTTCCACATAAGTACCTAACCAATACCAAAGGAATAAATCCTAAGATTGTCCTGCAGTCCTAGACCCATAACCTCACGCAGTCCACATTGCTCAACGTAATGAACATCCCTCATTTCGGTAGACACCAGGAAGTCAATGCATGCGTAAGGTTGTTGTTGTATTGTTACCATGGTGGATACTTATGGTTGGACCGCCACATCACTATGGATCCAACTCTAATCAATTGAATCACAAGACTTAGCATGAAAGGCGCTGACCCATAAGAATTTTACCCAGGCAATACCTCAGACCGATCACTAGCACAACAAATAAAGGAAACTTATGGCAATGTAGAGAAAGGTATGCGAGGCTACAAGGTAGCCTCTATCCAGAGCGATGCAGTGCACCTTGCATGTTAGTTGATCGCAGGAAAATTAGTTCATAAGAACAGAACAACACAGGTGTCTAGATTCGTAGTTGACCTTGCAGGGAAGTGTGTCGAGGGACCACAGATGAATTGGGTGCAGTATCCTGCAAACCAGTTAGATATGGATTGCAGAGGAGTGCAACACCAAGGGTATGAGTTCCACTTTAGTTGGTTACTCATACTCATCGATTTCATTACTTGGGAGATGCCAGAGGGTGCCACTTTCCTAGAGATGGAACCTTTCGAACCACTAGCCACGAAGTTCTGTACACTATGGTACTCTAGCGACATGAACAAGTAGTGGTAGTCCAATGTTGTCTTCCACACCTACTTCAAGCAACTAAAGAATGAAATTTAGTCTACACCATGGATCACCCAAAATGTACTTCATTGGTTTAGACCTTTGATGAAATTTAGCGAGGATCGTCGCTTCACCTATATTACAGCGTGCGGTGATGAGCATAAACAACAACTCCAATCCTACTACAAGCTAACAGAGGATGACTTGGAGGAGATTACCAAGGAATGGTCAGCAGACCTCCTTGTTGCAGCAGACCCCGTAGACATGTCCGACGAGGAAAGCCCTGAAGCTATGTCAGATACACCTGGGCCGAGAAGGACTAAGAAGGATGACAAATTCGAAGATGTCCCTAGCACATATGCGAAGACTACTTCGATCTCACCTGTATAGGGAGGCGATGGTGATGAGCTAGGCAATACATAAGTTGAACAAAACAGAGGCGAGGTTACCCCACCTAGAGAGGAGGAGGATCCCTCCATTAAAAGAAATATGACACCACCAAATCCCTCCTCCCAAAAGAAATATAAGGCCACCTAGACCATGCTTAAAACTATCCTTACCTTGAATGACTTCGACTTCCTAATTGCCATGTTGAACGATGTTTCACTCAAGCTCGCAGAAAATCAAGAATCAAAGCAGGAGGATCTCTTCAACCAAATCAAAGGTGAA
This sequence comes from Picea mariana, assembly GCA_032191745.1. Classification (NCBI taxonomy): domain Eukaryota; kingdom Viridiplantae; phylum Streptophyta; class Pinopsida; order Pinales; family Pinaceae; genus Picea; species Picea mariana. The sequence goes on along the minus strand of JASDQU010308854.1, from coordinate 55,353 downwards.
CTCAAAGAAGTGCAACATGCACTCAAAGAAGCTCTGTGTTGTAACCTCTTGACCGAGATAATATAAAGAAGAAGACTTTGTGGACGTAGGCCCAGGGTAGGGGTGAACCATGGTAATTGTGTGTATTGTGTTCTGAATGTGTTTATCTCCTTCTTGGCTAAGTGCCTACTATGATTAAATATATCTAGTTCTGCTCTATGCTTATGATATATGAATGAATGTTAGATCTGATAGATGCTTAGTGCTTGATATGGTGAATCTAATCTATATTTTTGTGGCTAAGTATTGAATCATCTTTAGTCTAAATATTCACTGAGATGCTCTATTCTTTTTGTGAAGTACCATAAGGGATAAATATTGATGAATGATCTATGCTAAGTACCCTGTAAAATATATAATCATAGATTGGTGTCCTAGATAAGGTTGTAGACATCTGAGTTATGCAACCACCCCTTCCTCTACCTCGGGTGAGACTTCATCTGCTTCGCAGATGTTGCTGAAATGGTTGGTAGTTAGGGTTTTATTGGTGTGCTCTTGAGCATTGAACCCTGGGTCTGCCCTTGTGCCAACACTAACTAACTAGATAACAAAATACAAAATTGTAGGAACTGCTAATGATCTGTTGGATTCTTTGTGTTGATTTTGGGGAAGGTTATTGGCAATTCATCAACTTGAATTTTACTGTTCTGCATGCTGACTTGGATTGTACACCTCATCACTCACTCGATCAGAGTGCACAGATCATCCCATATCTTTTGACTGGGAATGGTGACTTTTAGCAACCTTCAGTACACTTCATCCATCTCTATATATTTGGTGAAAGTTGGCTTGGTGATGAAAATATAATTGATTTTATGTTGGATACTGAGATCCAACTGCAGAGTCTCTAAACATTCCTTGCCGATTATTCTACCCTGTATTCCTGAAAACTTTGAGCTATCCTTTTCCACCATGGCAATATTTTGCTTCTATTTAGAAAAATTCATCATCTTGCAATTTAGATCAAGTAAGATGGGAAGAAATTTCTTTTGGAAAGAATCAATCTTGCTAAAGAATCTATGAAATATGATATCCATGTTTTGGGTTCTCTCCTTCAAATGCAACATTAGTCCTCTCTTGGTCGGGACTTTCTTGACCTCGAGGATAGCCTTAGTCATATCGTCAATTTCAAGACTTTCCATCTCATCCTTAGTCTTCAAATTTAGAAAGCTGATGATTTCATTTGCCTCTCTGGGCATCTCCCCCAACTCTCCCTTTGCCCGTCAATGTCCTGCCTTCTCCTTAAGACCAATTTGTGTTGCTCGAACATGATATACACAAGTGGCCATATTTCTGCAATGGATTTTGAAATATCCATCCAAATGTTCTCTTTGGCTTCTACTAGTGTTTTTCCTGCAAATGTTTGCTTTTGTAGTTGTTTTATTTGTTGGTTAAGTTTTTCTGATGTGTGTCTGTCAGTATTGTAACTTTCCTTGAAGGAAGATTTAAGTTTATGGAGATTCTTTATTTTGATATGCAATTTTTTAATTTTTGCTCCTTGTAGGGTCATCTCCTCCATTGACTTTTTTAGAGCTTTAGATGTCCCTAGATCTATCACTGGGTCAAATGATGGAAGTTATGTTGTGGAAGTTACTGATGTTGTCTATGTGCTAACTCCCGTGAGGGGAACTGAACTCAGTGGAATGACTTCTATGGGCTCTATATGTTCCTTTTCCTTTACCGTCCTTTCCAACTCTGCTTCCATCTCCTTGATCTGAGTGTTTTGTTCCATGATTAACTTTAGCATTTCTTCTTTTTGGCCCTCTGTCTTGGCCATCACTTTGGCCTGTGAGTCTTTAGTAGCTGGAAATTTTAATTGTTTCCCCAAGGATGCTATGTCAACATTCTTTTTCTTTAGCATTTCTTCAACTACTTTCACATTTGAGGGGTCATAACCAATTTTCAGTACCAACTCTTCCAATGACTTTATCATGTTGGATTTTTCAAAAGAAGACACTTTCTCCTACTTTAATTGAGTTTGAACATTATTTATGGAAACTTGCAACTTTGCAATAGTTGTGGAAGTAGTTGACCTTTTTTAATCAATGATTTCCTTTGGATGGGGCACTTGTGCCTGCAAAAATTCCATCTGCATTCTCCCCTTTTATGTATCTAAAGCAGAGAGAAACCTATGTTGTGTTGTGGATGTTTACTTCCAAAATTGCGCATAGGTTCTAATGGTTAGCATCTCATTCTTCTTCTTAATCAAATAATATTTTTCAAAAATACTCAGTTTTGTGGACCCTTGACGTGGGTGGGAAGTCAAAGTGGTATCTGTCTACTTCTTTGAAGAGGAAGTAGACATTATTTGTTGACTTCTTGAGAAAAATGGTGAATGTTCTCCCTTGACTACTGTGGTAGACTGGGTCTCTTCCTCTCTTGACCTTTCAGTTGTATGACTAGTTTTAGGCCTTTTCTTGTAAACCTGGAAATCTTCTGCTGACACTTCAATGACTGAAGATGAAACATTCTTTATGGTCCTCTTCTCTGCTAGTACCTGTGGAGTAATGGTTTGTGAAACACTGGCTGAAGAAGGATGTTGTTCTAAATCTTTCGAAATGTTCACTTCCCACTATGTCTGATTCATAAACTTCTCAATTTCTAGTTTGGGAACATGAGCGCGAGAGATTTTATTCCTTAATCTTGTTTCTGCTATAATCCCACATGGATCATAATGCCAAGGAAAACTGGTGCTAAAATTCAACTCCTTCAAAATATTATTGGCCATTTCCCCTGTAGCTCTGTTGTTACATATGAACGGTCCTATCTATCCTTTGATCCTCAATTGTTGTTTCTTATTGAAGGCTACAAAATTAATATCATATGAGTTAATCATTTGCCTAATATATTCCAATGCAAATATCCACACAGGCAATTATCTAGGAAGTTTGTAAGGGGCCAACTTGCATCCATAAATCCTAATATCTATGTGGTTTTGGTACAAGTACCAGTATTCGATCTTGGCTAGCTCTCAGAGATGTAAAATATGTTGGATTTCTTAGTTTATCCTTGTTTCTTGTCTTCCACTAAGAATTCTAACCACGAGATGATAGAACTGATCTACGAACTGATTGAAAGTGAATTTTGGTGAATTCCTTCTTAGCAGTGACGTCTAGGATGTGACCGGCTGTGGTTTTCCATTTTGATCTAGTTTCTGCATGGAGAACAAGAACTTGTCTGTTTGGAAAAATATGAACAAATATGCCAGCATTGAAGAATACTGAAACATGCCTTCTGTGGGGAATTTGAACAGTTGTTCATGAATATTCTCAGCCAGAAAAATGTTGTAGTCAAATTGCATGGTGGATCTTTCCTCGATAGAGAAAATAGATAGATAACCCAATATTGACTCATCTACCCATTCGTCCGAGTAGTATCTAAGTAGGCTGGAAAGGGAGGAGATAATTTGATTTCCTTTTACTGAGAAAATTGATGATTGATAGGGGGTATTTGCCTTGGGTAATGGGGCACTCTCAGGGGGAAAAAGTTAAAAAATCTGCACTCTCTAGGGAAAAGACAATTTTTGATGCATTTTAGTTAGGATCTCAATGGTAAAAGGAGAGAAGGATTTGGATCTGGCTATTTGCAACATATGATCAATGGCTTCGGGTGTGATAGTTAATAGGGTCTCTCCAAAGGATGAAATAATGGCTCTTTGATCGAGAAGGTAATGAGCCTCACACTTGAGGGAAATTCAGTGAAATGATGAATTTGGGGGAACATGTATCATGGGAGATTAGACTCCCATAGTCCGATATCGTCACTTTGGTCTAAGAAAGTGTCTATGAACCACGAGTGTAGCTCAGCAAAATCGAATTCGTATCTGGTTTCTGAGATTATGTATTCTTTGTCAGCTAGAAGAATCTGGTCAAGATCGATGGGCGGCGTAAGAAATGGATTTTCCTCGACCTCTGAATGTTTAGACTTTGCCGTTATCAATTCAACTAGTACCTTGTTACACATTATTTTCGTCATTCCTATGATTGTTAATGATGTAAACTTGCTTGTAGTCTTCAGAGGGGTCAGTGGCTTGAGTTACTGAAGAAATAATGGAGAATGACTTTTCGTGAGAAAAGAAGTTTCATTTTTCTTTATGAAAACCCTATTAAAGATGATTTTTGCATGCTACACTGTGGATAGGGTATGGGAATGCTTGATTCTGGCAGGTTGCACCAGAGCTGGGTTGTGAGAGGTTCATAGGTTGCTCTATAAGCAAGGTGAAAGAATTCTCATACGTCGGAAAAATGAGCATCTTCTCGATGCCTCTAGAAGGAGAAACTTCCATGGTGAGGTGGCATCCGAATGGTTT
>JASDQU010308854.1:18616-42499 GCA_032191745.1 Picea mariana | reverse complement strand
TCTATCTGAGCATCATTTTCTCAACCATAGATCTTGAAACACTCTTTAATCATGGGCACGAATCATATTGCACTGCAAAAACTTAGGATAGCATGGATTTGTGTGTTTTTTGCGCTATTTTCTTTCATTTTTCCACCAAGGGGTTAGGACACTACCTTCTAACATCAAAATAATGAATGTCATCCAACATCATGCTTTTTTTATTGAAGGAAATCCAACTAACATATGTTCTAACCTATTTACCTAACATGTTTAACCCAGATTAGATTGTTGGTCTAAAACATACTCTATTTTGGGGCTATTTGATTACGTTTAAACAGTTTGATCAAATTTATTCACTAACTAACCTAACTACTTGGCTAAGATTAAACAATTTAGCCAAACTTATTCACTAATCCTATCAACATAAATTCAAAAAGGCTTGGCCATGGTTGAACTGTATGGATCAAGTCATTATTATTGCATGGGGCTTTATCCATTTTCTTTTATGCCCTCTTTTATTCTTTTTATTTTATTTCTTTTCTTTTCTTTCTTTTTCTTTTCTTTCCTTTCCTTTTCTTTCTTTTTCTTTCCTTTCTTTTCTTTCTTTTTCTTTTCTTTCCTTTTCTTTCTTTTTTCTTTCTTTTTTCTTTTCTTTCTTTTTCCTTTCCTTTGAAAATAATTTGCAAAATGAAATATTATTTACAACCAAATTACACCAGGAGTGAAAATTTTCTAGACACCAGTTGATGCTATGAAACATAGGGTTATAACAACTCTCTCTTGACTATCGAATACTCGCAATCCTGAAAACCCTTACATATTTACACATTTACAATAGGGATTAGCTCTTTTCGATGGACCAAAATTCCTAACGGCTTCCAATGATATTTATTATTTTGTGTGCATTGATCCCTAAAAGTGCGCCAAATGTATTTCATTCCTTTGTGTGCACTGAAGAGTTCCAAAAAAATGGTCGCAAAAGTCATGTCCCAACAGGCCCCCAACACTCACCTATAGCTCATCCCGAGCCACTCAATTCTTCTACTGTGCTCCCTTCCATGTTGCAACAGACTTCTCAAAAGTTTCCTTTGTTTTTGTGACCTTATTCTTTTCTTGTACTTCTTATGTGAAAGTCCCCTTTGTTGTGTATGTAGTAATGGGGGCCTTCAGTTTCTTTGCATTGTCTTGCATTTCTTACTTTACTATGCCTTGTGCAGCTGCAAGTTCTCCTGTCACCCGAAATGGTTCCTGCTACAATGTCTCAATCTTCTACACCAGATTCTATTGTTCATCTCTTATTTGGTTTATCTATTGGTGTAACTACCTATCCTCAACTATTTTATCCATCTACTCTGTTGGTGGCATAGTTTTCATTGTTTCTTTGATCTTCTACGACTTCTCTTGTGGAGTATGTAACCTTTATTCTAATGCTTGTAGCTATGCATTCTCCAACAACAACATCCACACTTGTGTACTCTCTTCATATATCCTCATGCATTCCTCATCCAAACTCATAATTATCTCTACGGTGGTTATGGTTGTTTTCTCTCGTTTCTACATTTCTTCTAGTTGGGCACTCAGTGTTGTGTGATCTTCCAAGTTGACTATCTTTGTGTGAAATCCCTGAATGGATTTACTTATCTTTGTCACTTGATATTCCAAGGGAGTATATACCTCCATTTGAACCTTCGAGATATTGTTGTATACCTCCTGCACTATCTGTTTCAATCTTTTTTTTCTATGTTTACCTGCATCCCATTCCAGCATGATTTTATTATACTTTGTGTGTAATGCATCATTGTGTTGGCCCTAGACCAAGGTTTGAGGAAACCTTGCTCAGGTTTGGACCACTTTTTAACTTCAACACATTGCTCGAAGAAGGAGCACCAAGGCGGAGTTGAGATCGTAGATCTCACTTGTTTTGTGGGCTATGTGGACCCAGTAAAGGGTTCTCTAGGGTTTTTGTAATGGGTTTATGGGATGTCATCCCATGGGGTTTACCCATGATTAGGCCTTATTGTAAGGGATTGTAAAAGTATAAATAAGTAAGAATGTATGGTAGAATTATAATCTTTTAGAGAAGAGTGGAGAGCTAGGTGCAAGTAATGTGATTAGATTTTTTCAAGGGAATGTATGTGAGTAAGGCTATGTGCTTGATAGAGAATTGGCTTTGTACTTGGACCTAGTTTTGGAAGAAGGATCTGGTGATCAGTGCATAGATCTCTTGTCTAATGTGAAACTTGACTCTGTGGCTTAGTGCACACGAGTGAATGGATGCAATATTCAAATGAATAATAAAGAAGGCAAAGTGGTTGGTGGATGTAGAGCCACACTGGGGTAAACCACATATATCTTGTGTCTTTGATTTTATTTGTGTTGTTTCTGTTATGAATCTGCTCAGTTCTTTGGTTATTATGTATGATAGATAGATCTTTCGTTTCTTAGTGATTTACTTATGTTAAGGATAAATGAATGTTAGATCTAACTCAGTGCTAAGTGCTAAGGATATATAATCATTTATTGTTACTGTGACGATCTATCTTTGGGTATGTTTTGCGATGTTACTAAGATTAGGAAACTAATGCATCTCATATTCTAAGTGTTAATAGAATACCTTGAGAAGTGTTATTGTCATAGATCTGTGTTCCAGCTTCGTTACAAACACCTTCATCTTGTAACCCCCCCTACTTCTACCTTGGGTGATACTTTGCCTGCTTCACAGGTTTCACTGAAAGGGATGGTATTCTAGGTTTTGTTGGTGCGATGTTAAGCATTGAACCCTGGGTCTTCCCCTGTGCCAACAAATGGTTCTGTTTTGGGGACCTGAAACTATGATTGTTGGGAACTGAAGTAAATAAAATAAAAGCTATGTGCATAGATCTGTTGTTGAAGTGAGAAATACTCTACTTGACTTGTGAAGCTCTATGCTAAGAAAGAAATCTGATCTGAAGAAAAGAGGTAAGATCTTAAAAGAGGTAAATCTTTGTGTGTTGACAAGAGAAAGATAAGTGATTTTTTTTTTTGAAAGCATGAATTTAATTATGTTTAACAGATTATGTCCTAGTCTGAATGCTAGGGTGCAGCTGAAATAAAGAGTTGATTTGAGTAAAGTTAATAGAAATTAAGAAAGATGTGTTATTCCTATGCATAGAAAGAATTTTTGGATTAATAAGTGGATGCAGGAACCTAGAAATATTTTTTGCAGAGTGCAGGTCCGACACTGTGATCCTAGTGCACAATATAGAAGATATTTGGGAACATTTAAAAGGAAAATATGATTGACATTGTCCTATAATTGCAGAAGACTGAGACATCTTGCTAAGGAATTCCCTTGTGCAGGTCCCATTTTTCTTTGTTGTAAGATTGTTGGTCATGAGGTTGAGGATTTTCCAAGGATGATTGCTAAAGTTGAACGAATGAAAGTGAGAGAGAAGAGTTTTAGGCAATGCTCGAGGAGGAAAAATCCCAGCTATAGAGAGAAAAGGAGAAATTACTCACAAAATGGGCCGTAGTCAAAGAGGTAGTGAGTAAATCATGTCAATCTATGCCAAGCTTGGCATAGGAGGAACATGACTAGGTCGAGGCTCAAGTAGTGAAGATTTCTAAGACCATCTAACAACTTCAATCTAGGATAAAAAAATTGGAGGCCCAAGTAGTACCGAGCACCTTGCAGGAGGTGCATGACTAGAGGGAGGAAACCACTAAGAACACAATAGTAAGGATAAGAGCCCTCAGCTTGGAGTGAAAACAACTGAGTGAAAGAAGTAGAAAGACATATGAACGCCTCACTGCGGATACAAAGATAAGAAAGATGGAAGCACAACTACAGGAGGCTCAACAATAGGCATTTTCCATGCAGACATAGATAAAGCTGCTCACCACATTTGAAAGAATGAAAAGATCCCAGGAGAAGTGCACAGTACAACAATAGATCACTTCCCTATAGGGAAAGTTAATGGAAGTCACGCAAAAGTTAAAACCTGTGTAGGAAAAATCCTGCAAGGTGTTCGAAGAGATTGATGAACATGTCTCACAATTGTATGAAGTGGTTGCAATAGTAGAACAATGCCTGGAAGGGCCTGTTATAGAGTAGAAGATCTAGAAGCTCACTGAGTAAGAGGCTCAATCAATGAATCAGGTTGAATAATCTCACATTAATTTCAAGGCCTTCATATCACCATGGACCACACCTGAGTGACTTAGAACGAGTCACAGGTGAGTGTTTGGGGCCTGTTGGCCCTCGACCAAGTTTTTAGGAAACCTTGGTCAGGTTTGGACCACTTTTGAACTTCAACACATTGGTCGAAGGAGTGCCCAGGTAGAGCTGAGATCATGGATCTCACTTATTTTGCGAGCTATGTGGACTCAGTAAAGGGTTCTCTAGGGTTTTTGTAAAGGGTTTATGGGATGTCGGGCCATGGGGTTTACCCATGATTAGGCCTTATTATAAGGGATTGTAAAAGTATAACTAAGTAAGAATGTATGGTAGAAGTATAATCTTTTAGAGAAGAGTGGAGAGATAAGTGCAAGTAATGTGATTATCTTTGTGCAAGGGAATGTCTGTGAGTAAGGCTTTGTGATTGATAGAGAATTGGCTCTGTGCCTTGACCTAGTTTTGGAAAGATGATCTCATGCTCAGTGCGCAGATCTCTTGTCTAATTTGAAGCTTGACTTTGTGGCTTAGTGAACAGGAGTGAATGGATGTAATATTCATATGAATAATAAATAAGGCAAAGCGGTTGGTGGACATAGCCCTACACTGAGGTAAACCACATATATCTTGTGTCTTTGGTTTCCTTTGTGTTGTGTTGTTTATGTTATGAATCTACTTAGTGCTTTGGCTATTATGTATGATAGATAGATATGTTGTTTCTTAGTGCTTTACTTGTGTTAAGGATATGTGGATGTTCTATCTAAATCAATGCTAAGTGCTCGCGATATATAATCATTTATTGTTACTGCACCGATCTATCTTTGGGTATGTTTTGCGATGTTATTAAGATTAGGAAACTAATGCATGTCATCTTCTAAGTGTTAATACAATGCCCTACAAAGTGTTATTATCAAATATATGTGTCCCATATTGGTTACAAACACCTACGTCCTGTAACCCCCTTCTTCTACCTCGGGTGAGACTTTGCCTACTTTGCAGATGTCACCGAAAGGGTCGATAGTCAGGGTTTTGTTGGTGTGTTGTTAAGCGTTGAACCCTAGGTATACCACTATGCCAACACATTATCTGCAACTACTTTGGCCAACTCCATATAATTGGATTCTACACAAAGCTAGATTTCATGTGTGACACTTTTCTATAGGCTATGTATCACATTCGACGGTAACTGTGACAACACTAAATAAAGATGGGTTAATTCATGTGCACACTCCTACATTTCTATCATGGGGAAATTTATTATGCATGTTGATATCTTCATGATCCAACATTCGACTCATACTGATGGTGGTTGAGATGCTATCCTTTGTGACTTTTTGGTCTTTGTTTTGATCTCTATATATTCTTCTTCGGTTGTTCAGGTTGTTTCTATCCTAGTCAACTCCAAAATTTGGCACAGTGTAGCTACCTGTGGTTGCACATTCGTGTGCATTTCTTCTTATTTTTTTGAAACTCACATAAATGCTTGTTTAGTTACTTCTTTCGCTAGATCTTAGATATTATCTAGGTCATCCCCAGTTAAGGGCTAGATAGTTTCTTCCTTTGAGGATTTCCTCTTCTTGTGTTTATGCTCTAATCTCTCCTTAGGGTGCTCTTTTCTCTTCTCTATAGTGGGTGGTGTTGTTTCCTCATTGTCTACACCATTCCATTGTTCATCCTATTCATGTTATTCTTCTGTCACTAGGGTTTTCCACTCTACTTCTCAGTTGTTGACAATCTGGTTGACATCCCATTTTGTCATCCTTTAGCTAGTCGAAAACCATTGTTGATCTATATCCCTATTTTCTTGAAAGTACATTTGGTGTGGCACTACTTTGAATCACACAATTTGTTTTTATAATTCAACTATCTGGGTTAGAATGTGTGGTATGTCTTCAATACATTGTCTAATTGTCTCCTTATATATGTATAAAGTGATGTTATTATCCAATCTCTTATTCTTGTGTGTGATATTTCACAAAGACACATACCTTTTCTGCCATGAATGGATATTGCATACCTTCTAGAAAATGGGTTCTTTCATCCTTTACACTAAATATTTCTCTTGAGTCTTATCCTTGAATGGAGGTAGTGGGTCTTCCCATGCTGATGACAATCCCATAATCCATACAATCTGTTGGGTTTCAATCGACACGGGCCTGTCCAACTAGAGAAATCCTTCGTGGGTGAAACTCAACAATAAATTGACACAGATGTTGATCTCTCCACTTTTTCCAAAATGTGGGATCTCCAACATGTTCAATATTCTTGTCTTTTGTAGTCAGGTTTCCCACTCATGCAACTCGACTTTGAGTACAAGTGGGCCTGGATTGATTCTTGCACATATATAATTTTGTGGTGCTAACAATAGAAACTTCTTCATATCTGCAAGGTCATGGTATGAAAACCATAGGATTCATACTATGCCCAACATATCTCCCTCAACAATGATCCTAGGTGGAATTACCTATGGAAAATAATCATACTTCAGTTCCTTGGGTAGTCTAACTTGCTTTATTTATGGCTTTCTGGGTGGCACATAATCCCTTGTAAATTTTACTGGGTCTAATGCCTATGCTCTCAGGGTTTCTTCCTACATAAGTATTGATGTATTTTTAGTTTGTGGTTTATTTATCTGTGATGTGGATGCTCCTTCCTTTGGTGATGCCATGAATGTTTGTAACTCAGCTTTATATGTAACTCGCTTGTAGCTATCCCTTGTAAGTTTTATCTCTTCTTTGGATCTCGGTTCTCTTCAAATGTAAGAAACAATAACCCTTTCTAGTCAACCCTTGTCTTCTTTTATAGGTTGTTACTATTTGTTTCATTCCTCTTCACACCAAAATTCTCAGTCCCATCTGATTGTGTTCACATTCAATTCTTGGTCAGATTATACATTAATTTCATATTATTCAGTGGATCATGGTCTAGATTTTCCATCTTGTCAAAATATTTTCATTGTATTTCATTTATGACTTCACATTCCCACCATATCACCATTATGTTTGCTCTTTAATTTTTTTCCTATCATTTGCGCAATTCTTTATCCTAGTTCTTCAATTCGTATTTATGTGCACAATTCAATTCTCCTTCCTTTCCATGCCATTTTCTTGTTCATTTTTTTTTCTGCTAATTTGACTCTTTGAGTAATGCCAAATTCAAAACTTCAAGCATCCTTTCTATTCAATTTTTTATTGTGTCTTTCCTCAAGATATTTAATTGCCCCTTTTCTTTTATTTTTCTATAATACAACTACTATAATAAATATATTGTAATACACATACTATAATACACCTACTGCGTGCTCAAACTAGTGACTGGAAGCATGATTGTCCCAATATAGTTTTGTTGACGCTTGAATCTGTCAGGACCAAAATGGAAACCTCACGAGGATATGAATCCTCCTACATTTTTAAGGAGGTGGTACTCATATTTGGATTATGATATTCTTTGTGATTCTAAAATAAAGAATAATATAGGACCCTAAGATAGTCTGATCTTTAATGATCAAGAAAAGTAATAATGTTGAAAAATAAAGAGTATTTTTAAAAGATAATTCCTAAGAAGTGGACTGGGAATATCATACATCACACATTTTAGAGAATAAAAAAAATTTCCTCACAGCCATCATAGTGAAAAATAAATATTTTGATCACATTCAAAATAAAATAAGATGGCCCATTCGCATAAGAGAACTTTCATAGAGTACTTCTTATATATCTCAAAAAAATATTATAATAGACCAATTTTAAATACTTTATACTCAATACTCAAAGTTATAAAATAAAGTCAAAATTGATCCTAAATTAGTTATTTAGGATTTATCAAAATATCGATGTTTTCTACAATGTATTGAAATTAAATGCGTTTGTCCAAAGTACTGGGATTGGGGCTCTTGAAGACCATAAAGAAATAATATACAAGAAAGTAGGAAATAGAAAGAAGAACATTGGTAGATGTTGAACAACAAGATATGGTAAGAAGAAAAATGAAGTTTATCTAGATTTTGTTAATATTTTCTAGTTAAAGAAGAAGAATAACTGGATGAAAACTGATAAAGGAAGCAATATGTGATCAATATGGAATTACTATGATGGTATCTCTCCACCTCCATAAAGCTTGGCACCACATGGGCACAGGGTCCATCTTTATTTTCACTCCTCCGGAAATGTTTAAATCCTCAAAGGTGTGATAGTATGTGATAGAAAATATCAAATAAGATGAAATATAAAACTTTTTCTCAGTCTTGAAATTAGTCAACTTTGCAATGATTTCATTCGAAATAACCTTTTGCCAATCGAAGATAGAATTTTCATGAACCACAAAATGCAGTATATATAATTAATTAAGGATTACTTCAAAAATAAATTTAGTAGTTAATTCCATAGGGATAACATTAAATGTGACATCGAAAAATGTGAAGGATGGGACAAGTAATGGCGAAGAATTGGAGTGGGTGACTAGTATGAAAAGGAAGGTATGCAAGTCTGAAGGTCCAAGAGTCTGAAATTCTGAATGTATGAAATGGATAAGTGTTGGAAATTTTTGGGGGGATGGTTGAGAGAGTGTAGGTATATCACATAGGTCCAAAAGTCTGAAAATTCGAAAGTCCACGATGCAAAAATAATCCAAGTGTTGTACAGACTCATACATAGGTAAACAAAGGATAACATGAGTTTGAAAGTCCAAAAACATAATGAAAATAAATAAGTATGGTAATCTTATTACAACAAAAAAATGGAAAAAGAGGGGGGAAATGAGATAGTGGGGAAGGGAAAATATAGAAGGGGAATAGAAAAGGTATGAAAAGAAACAAGAAAATAGAAATAAAGGGGAGGCACAAAAGGGGTTCAGAAACTGGATCCAATTGTGGGATGATTACCTCCTTGAGGGTTATCAAGAATCCAAAATATCATGACCAGATGTTTCATCCTTTGGGCAATGGAGTCTAGATAGTGAGGATGTACAAAATAAAATGAAAAAACATGTACAAAGAAAAGAGAATGTTTTAAGTGAAGAAAATTTTCAGATGTTTCATGTTGATGCGCAACATCAACATCTAACCCTTCATATATTCAAGCATGTATGAATTAAAACCCAAAATTTTCTCAATGATTTAAGTTTCGATCCAAAGTTCCTCAAATGTTGTATGCATAGACGACTTTTCCTTTGCTTTGTTCCAAAGTAATACAAATTCAATTTTTTTGAAATTTTTTGAGTGTTTCACCTTGATCAAAGTATTTATTAAATTTTTCTTTCCTCTATGATATTTTATGCAAGGCCTCACTTCATTCTTCTTCTAGTTTCAATAGTTTATTCAATCTCTTTTTCAAAGGAGGAGACATCCCAATGTTGTCTTTCGGATTCATTATACTCGCCCAAAAATAATCTTTCAATTTCAAATGCTAATTTTTCTAATTTCAATCAATAGTTTTCTTCAGGATTTGAATCAACATTTTATTTGTAGATTCAACAAGGCCATTCCCTTGTGGATAATAATTAGATGATTATCCCATCACAATACCATATTCTACACAAAAGTTTTTGAACTTTGATCCAATGAAAATTGAACCGTTGTCTGTAAGGAATTTCTCTGGAACACCAAAACTTGAAAATATATTATCCTTGAGAAATTTAATCAATTCTTTAGAGTCAACCTTTTTCAATGTTATTCCTTCCTACCATTTCGTGAAATAATCTATAGCAGTGAGAATATATATATATATGTGTGTGTGTGTGTGTCCCTTACTTTATTTTGGATTTATTTTCCCAATGTCGTCCAATACCCATTGTGTGAATGATTATTCTACTGATATGGGTTGCAAAAGCATTGCAAACCTCTTCATCTTCCCTGAAAATTGTGGACAAGGGGTGTATTTTATGACCATCGCATATGAATCCTTGAAAAACGATGCCTAATAATATCTAGCTCTTATTATTTTATGCACTGTGGCAGTAGGGGAAATGTTTCCTCCACATATGCCTTTAGGAAATTCTTGTATTGGTTATTTAGCTCTATTTTCATCAACACATATCAATAACATGCCATCATAATTCCTTCTGAACAGTATTTCAGAAATCAATACATACTGATTTGAATTCATCTTTAAATATGTTCTTTCCTTTGGATTCAGTCTAATGGGAAATTGTTCATGTTTCAAATAAAACACAATATATTTGTACCACTCTGAACTAGATATAGTATTTCCAATTGAAACTAAGATCATTCCATTCAAAGCATAACTATCGGAAATGGGCTTACATAATCCTTTCCCTTTGGCTCCCTTCATAGGCTTGATTTCAATGCCATATTCTTGAATCATTTCTAGCCAATTTTCCCATTTTCCTTCTCTCAATTGATGGTTTAAAATCATCTTCACTGGAGAGGATGGAACATATCCTATGACATGAAAATTTAAAATGTAGGTCCGAAAATTTTCTATTTCCTTTACAAGAGATAAAGTTTGCTTCTCCAATTTCGGGTATCTTAATTCATAAACATGGAGGTTCTTACTCATAAAGTTTATCCACAACTCTTCACCCTTACCATTTCTTTGAGTAAGGACTGATGCTACAACACTTTCCGTGGAAAATGAATACATAATAAAATATCTTTGAAAATCTAGATTGATGAGCACTGGTGTTGTAGTAATTTTCGTTTTAATCCTATTAAAGGCCTCATGTGCATCCAAAGTACACGCAAACCTTTATTTTGTCTTTAACAACACATTAATTGGTTTTAATATGCTTGCATAATCAGGAACGAATCTCAGCAAAAAAATTATCTTTCCAAAAAATGACTGGACTCCTTTCTTAGAGGATGGAGGATTAAGTTTAGTGATGGCCTTTACCCTTTCTGGGTCAATATAAATTCATTCTTTATATACAATATGCCCCAACAATTTCCCTTAGTTACAACAAGAAAACACTTATTTGGATTGAAAGAATATCCATATAGTCTACATATTTTGAACACTTCCCTTAGATGATGAATATGATCACTTATTGTCTTTGAATGGATAGTTAGATCATCCTGGTAATATTCCATGAATTTTCTTATTAATCCTTCAAATGCAAGGTCCATAGCCCTTTGGAAAGTGGCTCTAGTGTTTTTTGAACTAAAAGGCATCCGAGCATACACATATGCCTTCCATGGTTTTATGAAATCCATCTTAGGCATGTATACCTCTGCGACTAAAACTTGGTTGTATCTAAAAAACCCATCTAACATAGAAATACAAGAATATCTAGTGACTTGTTGAAGAAGGAATTCCATGTTAGGCATAGGATAATTTTATTTTACACTTGACTTGTTGAGATATCTAAAATTAACACACATCCAAATCTCTCTGGTCTTCTTCCTCGCAATCATTGGGTTTGAAAGTCAGTCAGAATGTCTGATAGGATATATTATTCAATCTTTCTTCAATTTTTCCATCTCAATTTTCAACAACGGTTTCAATTTGGGATTCATTGTCCTTGTTTTCTTCTTAAAGGGATTTGCTCCTTCTCTTAATGGGATAATATGTTGAAATATCAATTGATAATAATCTTTTATATCATCATAACTCCAAGCAAAAACATCAAAAATATCTTTGAAAAGGGAAATATATTGATCAAGTTCTTCAGATGTCCAGTCAACTCCCAAGTTTATGTATTTCAGGGAACTATCAGTTCCAATATTAACTTTCTTTTTCTCTTGCACTTTTCTGATGGGTACTTCTTCAGTGAGACTCTTTGTATGGTCATCTCTTATGAAAAGAGATTCATACTAGACACAATTTTTGGGGACACGAGTAACATCATTATCTTCATTGTCATTCTCATTTGCTAGGAAACATTTTAGGTCTTCATCATTTTCAAAAACTTGAAGATAATATTGATTATCTGGGACTGAAGGTCAAAAAGCTCTTTTTACATGGAAATATGTTTCACTCTGAATGTCATCTAGGTTTGAAAATGAAGCAGCCAATTCTAAAGAATCTTCCTTTTGATTTTTATCCCTTGGAATAAAAGAAATATTGAAAGAACCAAAAGACTCCATTAATTCATTCATTCTTTTGAAATATAATTTGAGCCTTTCTTTTTTAATCTTATTCTTTTGAGTAACCTGATTTATTACCAATTATGAATCACTGATCACAATAAAATGTTCAATATTAATCTCTAATACCAGAATAATTCCTTGAAATAAGTCCTCATAGTATTCTTTGTTATTCGTACAAGGGAACTCAATTATGATGGCATGTAGGTATACAATATTCTCAGGACTTTTGAGCACAATCCCCACTCTGCTCCCTGGGCTTGAAGATGCTCCACGAAATTAAATTATCCAATAGCCAGAAAAATAATTCTCTTCATTCTTTATGTCCTCGATTTTCTCCATATCAAGGATAACATAGTTCTCAATACCAACATCTATAAAATCTTCCATCAATTCGTTATTTTTTTTATTGAAAGAAAATGGTCTCTTGGGTTCACAGCGAACCTTGATCATTGCTCCATATTTGTTAGGTAATATAATACAACTTACATCATTCATTATATATCCACCAATCATGGAAGACCAATATCTTCCAAGGACAACCTCATATGCTAGATTTAGGTCCAGCACTATGATATTAAAAACTGTATTGATATAAGGAGTGACAATAATCTAGGAATAAAAATATTTAATTTCTCCATAAGTTGGAACATTCTTGGAATCAATTGTGTATATGCTCTTGACTATTTTATACTACTTGGTGTAGCTCATGCAAATTTATTCCATAATCGTTGTTGGTTACTTGGGATGACCCAAATACTGATCTCAATTAGGTTTCCAACAAACCCTATTAACTTATGGTTTCATGATTAACTTATGCATCCATTCTATTATAACTAGTTTAACCATTAATTATTTAGATAAGGATTAACAGAATAGTAAAATCATTCATTTCCAACACATAGAACACATTATTTACTGTGGTTCACCCCCTCCTAGGGATACATCCACAAAGATCTGGATCTTCTTCTCTTTTATTCATTCTGCTACAACATTTGCACTGTGCATTACATCTTCATGATTATAATCAAAATGAGGGTAAGTACCCTATTGGAGGTTGAATAGATCACATCAAGCTCCTCATCTTGTGACCTAACCCTCAAACACTAGCTTATTCCACTCTACCACAATAACTATAACAAAACTCACTATAATCAATAGCTTTCGAATGACAACCCTAACCTAGACCTACTAGATATTTATTTATACTTCTCTAGTAGCTTATAGCCATTAAAATATTTGTCAAAAACCATAACCCTAACATGGTTAGGTCTGTCTGCATGCATGCCATGTTTCTTTTCCTCCTACATGTTGCTTTTTCTTCTTTTTTCTACATGTTTATTTTCTTCCTCCTAAGGCGTGAGCTCCAAAAATAGACCTTCTCTTCCAAAACTAGGCTCGTTCCCAAAACATATATTTCTCCCAAAATAGGCCTATGAAAAAATTCCCCCAACACTGAAATGTGGGTCGTACCAAGCCACTCAAGTGGTGTGCACTTCCTATACAACCTGCTCCAAGATGTAGAGTGTTTCTGCCTGTTCCTTCCCTTTTTCTTTCGCTTGTGCAACTTTAACTGTTAGCACTTATATCACCTACGTTGTTATCTATTCTTGTAGAAATATTGTGATCTCTATATGGGCATGTTCCATCCTTCTCGTCTCTTCCTCCATCTCCGCAATTATATTTGTTGCTTGTTCCTGGAGGGGATCCAACTGGGCTTGTCTTGCTTTCTTATTGATCTGCACCGTTTTCAATTTTGTCTGTAGGGTATTCATCTCTTGTGTTCCATTCAAGTGTTTGGTAATGCTCATGGATTTATGTTACTACCTCAATTCATGCATTGTGTCGCTGATTTTATCCTCTTGCGGGTCCAAGAGTTGGAACTTTTCATGCTCCTCTAAAGTAGTCCAAATATGCGCAGTTGTTTCAAACAGTTGTGTGACTTCCTTGGATTCCCTTGCCATTTCATCTATCTAGAATGTCATTTTATCTTTTATTTGATATCAGACCTCTATAGGAGTCATAGGATTAATATTTTATTTAAAATCCTCTATATCTTGTATATATCCCTCAATTGTCTACGCAATGATCTTTATCTTTTTGTCTATTCTTCTATCTAGTGTTTTCACGCTATCTAGAATGTGGTTGTATACTAATCTTATCCCCTCCTCTAGTTTGTCATCGCATTATTTTTCCTCCTCCTTCTCTGAAGTCAATTGGTCACAGGTGATCTGTAAAATCTCTGTGACCCCCCTACCAAATTCCAAGTTGGTGGCATACGTGCGGGCTCTGGATTGTACTTCATGCATTATACTATCATGGAGTCTATATTGTTCTTTCATGGGTATCTCCTTCATGACTACCTATAGGTGGTCTATGTCCCCCATGGGTTTTTGCACTGTCTTCTAATCAAATATGACCATTTTCTGTGTAACCATGAATATATCCCTGGTCTGCACTACTATCTAAACTATATCTTCTTTTTCTTTCTGTGTAGGGGGTCACTGGGTGTTTTCAGGTTGTTGTGTTGTGTCATGCGGTACTGTGTGAATTTGTAACTATTGTAGATTTTCATGGAATTCTATTATTTTGGCTATGATCTCTTCTCTTTGTTCTTCTATGACACAAACCACATCTTTCCCTTATCCTAGATCTTGTCCACCATGAACTAAACATAATCCTCTGTCAAGGTGATGATTGGGACCTCCTTGGTGTATTTCATCTTTTTCCACATCTCCTCCCACTACGTTGTGGTTCTTTTTTCCTATGAGGTTTGTTCCCCACTCGTCCTCACCTGTGGACTCTTCTCATTGGCCTGCAATGTGTCTCCCTTCTTGGCATCCTTATGAATGTTTTCCCTGGGAAGCATTGATGCCCTCCTTAACCTGTTTGGCATTGTGTTGCTTCCAGACACCTGAGTGTGCGTCGCAGCCTTCCTGGTGTTAGAAATTGGGCTATTTGTATTTGTTGAAGGACCTCCTTTGGCTTGCCCCTTGGGTTTGGAATTTTTCCTTTCTGTTGGATTTATTTATGGTTTTGTTATTGGCACCTTCCACTATGCAGGTCAATATTTAATTGTCCAATCAATATCTTCCCTCGTGATAAAATACTGCATCTCCAACCATTCCTTCTTTGGATCCCTTGCGACCTTGATCCACATATGGTGCCTGGATGCCTTAAACTTGGTTGTCCCTTCAGACTCCTGGGCCACTTCCACAAGAATGTGCCACACATTGGTTTTGCGTTATTGTATATCTTCCAAAAGCATATAAAATGCCATGCTATTATCTTTATGATTCTTGGTGTCCTTGGCCCGCTAGAGGGATTCATATCTAGGTTGTGTATAACTTCACGTTTCTATCCAGGAAATCCAAAAATTTTGGCTCCTCCCATACTGCTAAGGCTATGGGGATAATTAGCCAGGAATAATGGAACTCAGTTCCATTATCCTGTGTGTCTTTGTAGTTGATCAAGAATTGGTTCAGTGGGTAAGGTTCCCAAATAAACATGACCCCTTTCGTGCACTGCACAACAACTGCGATGAATCCTGCTGGATCCTCTTATTTTATACACTTCCTTAGAAGATTGCAAGCCATGAGCTTGTTGAAAAACCTTTTGGCTTGATTGTTAATGTCTCTAAGAAAAATCCCCCCATTCCCTCTGTCGATACCAAACTGTTCCTTGAACATCTCAATGATCTCCTTCTTGCATGCTTTGTTATCCAAGTAGTCTTTTGGTTGTGCATCCACTGTGGGTAATCCTATAATTTTAGTGATCAATGCCACATCGAGCTATACTAGCCTATCCATCCATAGAATTCCACCATGTACCCATGCTAGTAATTGTTTGACGCACAACGCAACAATTTTACCATGCTCGAACTACGGTATGTATAGGAGGTTCATGATCCTGGAGTTGTAGAGCCCTTTTATCCACTACGTGGGCTCCGTGATTGGGTTTCCTAAGGGTTCAATTTCCCATGTGTTCTCCAAGTAATATTTATCGACCAAGTCTGGGAATTTTGTTGTGTCATGCGCAACATGGTCTGAGTACCTTATTTTAGGTACTTTCCCAAGCATGTCCTCTATGATGTCCTGTAACTTTGTTTTCTTCCTGACGAAAAATGGGAATTCTTTCTCTCTTTCTGTGTCATCTTCTTCCCCTTCAGATTCTTACTGGTTGGTGATTTCCTTGACCAACACCTCTTCTTCTTCATGACCCTTTTGTTGACCATTAATTTTTTTGGGTTTTGTAGGTGTTTCTGGATTAGGGTTCGTATTACGATTTTGATTTATGGAGCTCTGTCCCACTTCCCCTTGTGCCACCATTGACGTTTCCTCCTCAACCCTTGTCGGGCTAGGTGACTTTGTCTATGAGGTTGTAATGCATTCGATCTCTATGACACTCTTGGGCTCCACCATCCTTTCCTTCCACCTTTGGCCCCGTCGAATAACCCGTACGTACTTCTCTAGATTTCAAAACTTTGGTCGTGTCATGTTGTATCCAGTTTGGACAATTGATCTCTTCTTCGCACAATTACACCTAGGTAACACATTTCTATAATGCTATGTGCTAAAAAATAACTATGTTTCAGGATAAACCATGTTTTCTTCACTTTATAGACCCAACCATAAATGTTTTTCACTTTTTCCGTGCATTTGTGCTGAGTCCAGGTTTTCCTGCGCATTGTCTCTTTATTTTGTCGCATTAGTTTTTGGGAGCGACTTTTTCCACTTTCTTTTCATTCAACCGAATTATTCATCTTTTTGTATTTTTCTTCTTTTTTTTTGTTTTTGTATTCCTTTTTCTTATCTTTTTCCTTTTTATTATATTTTTGTAAAAAAAAAATCTCCTAATATCTACTATAATACACTATATATATGAATTTCTTATTATGCTGCAATTGCTAAAAGTTAGTAGGTCGAATGTCCCTTTAAAATTTCACTCGACTACCATTCACCATTCCTTTCAATTATGTTCCTCCCAAGTCCTTTAGCTGCACATATCCTCCATCTATGATAGTCTTTACTTCATATGTCCCTATCCAATGCATTCTGAACTTACCAGGGTGTTGCAAATTTTTTTTGTCATAGAGGAGAACTAGGTATCCCTCCTTAAAGCTCTTCTTATTTATGTTTCTATCATGCTAGGCTTTATCCCTTTATTTATATACCTCTTGGTGAAATCCTTCCAGAATATTGTCTTCTTCCATTTCCATTAGTTGACTTAACCTCTCTTGAATTGTGCCTCTTTCTATCATATCGGTAATTGTTGCTATGTGCATACTAGGTACCATAAATTATGATTCCATCACTGCTTTATGTCCATACACCAATATAAATGGTGTATGCCCTGTCAAATTCTTTAATGTGGTATTGTATGCCCATCGTACTACTATTTTTTTCAAATCCCAATCATCCATGTAAACAATGCAGATCTTAGTCAAATCATTTTCCAAAATCTTGTTGAATGCTTCTACTGTCCCATTTTCCTGAGGATGATATGGTGTACTCTTTTGGTGATAGAATTAAAACTCCTCAGTCATAGCCTTGATGGTATTGTTAATAATATGGGTGCCTTGGTCACTCATCAGAATCCCAATACATCCAAATCTTGTGATCACTTTCTCATATAAGAAGTGTGTTGTTTTCTCTGCATTATAATATTTTATTGGCACTCCTTCTTCCCATATGGTTAAGTATTCGATCAAAATAATTATATATCTATCTCTTGACCTTCTTGTTGGTGGATTAATAGGTCTGAAAAAAACAATTTCCCATTTTTCAAATACCTGAAGGGTTACTTATGGTCTTAGGGGAATCTCATCCCTCTTGTTGTCTTTGTCAAGCCTCTGACAAACATCACAGTTCTGGAAATATTCCTTGGCATATTTATGAACTTTTGGCCACCATAAACCTGCACGCAATACCTTATGTGTCCTAGTTGTTCCTGCATAGTGGCCTCCATCTATACCTTCATGAGCTTCTACTAAGACTCTCAGTTGTTCATGTTCCAATACATGTCGTCTCAAAATTATTTATGCACCCATATTGTATAAATGACATGCAATGAGTTGATAGTCTAAAACTTTGACTACCATATTTTTCTTCAGCACAGTACTAAACTCTTTTGGTGCAACTCCTGTACTTAAAAATTCAATGATATCAGCGAAGTATTCATTAGCTACATGTACTGAAAATAACTGTGCATCAAGGAAGTTGTATTCCAAGTTAGTAGGTTCTTCTCCATTGGTTACCCTTGAAAAGTGATCAGGTCCTACATTCAGCTTCCTTGGTTTGACTATTACTTCAAAATAAAATTTATGGAATAATAACAACCATCTACAAATCCATCCCCCCAACATTGGCTTTTTGACTATATATTTGAGGGAAGAATGATCTTTGAACATTTTAAAATACTTCCCCAATAAATAATGTCTAAATTTATAAAGTGCATACACCATGACTAGGTGTTCTCTTTTTGTGGTGTTGTAATTCTTCTTAGATTATGATAAATTCCTGATTGCAAAGGCTATAGGATGATCCAAGTCCCATTATCTTGGTTGCGCCATAATTTCTCCAAGTCTTATTGTTGATGCATCTACATGCACATGAAATGTATTTTCCCAATATGGAAACACTAATATAGGTGATTTCACCATCTTCTCCTTTAGAGTATCCAATCCTTGCTGACAATCCTCATTCCACTAAAATATGTTGTCCTTCTTTAACATATTTTCTATCGGTGCAGTAATCTACGTATACTCCTTAATAAACTTCTTGTAGTAGCATGTATTTCCAAGTGTGGCTCTTAACTAGCGCATTTACTTTGGTGGTGGAAGGTTCACAATGACAACAATATTGGCATGGTCAACCAGTAAACCATGTTTTCACACTATATGCACCAACAATATCCCAAACGGTGTGCCAAAAATGCATTTCTTGATGTTTAATGATATATGACATTGGATGCATCTTTCCAACATTATTCTTAATATTTCTACATGATCTTTCAAAATAATATACATAGTTGATTCATCCAGATATACTTCTAAAACCTAATGTATAAATTCCTTAAAAGAAGCTATGACTACCCTTGAAAATATAGTTGGTGCATTCTCCAAGACAAAGGGCATGACTATATATTGATAGGATCCCCATTCTATACCAAAGTTAGCCTTATACATGTTATTTGGAGCTATTTTGATCTGATGGTAACCTAAGAATCCATCCATGAATGAGTATGCTTCCTATCCTCCCACATTCTCCAAGACTTCATCTTTGAAAGGGATAGGGAAAGGTTCATGTAAGCAAGCATCATTGAGTTTTCTAAAATATACACAAATCATTATCCCCCCTTGCTTCTTTTCTTGGACTACAATGGGATTGATCCATTCAAATTCCTCTAATTGTTCTATAATATCAACTTCAAACATTTGGTCAATTTTTCTTTGACTTTCTTCTTATACACTAGATTCAGTCTGTAAGGTCTCTATCTGACAGGTCTAGCCTCTAGTTTTATGGGTATCTTCATCTCACCTAACTCACCTACTATTCCTTTCATATCTGTAAAGGTTGTTGGAAATAGGTCACTGTATTCACACAGTAACTTTGTTATCCTTTCTAGTGTTTTCTCATCCCAGTAGTCTCTAATGCTTGGCATTTTAGGGTTTTCTTCTATCCCAATGTTGATTTTCTTGACTTTTATTGGTTTAGAAAAGGCCTCTAACTCCAGAGATGGACCTTCCACCTCTCTCTCTCCTTCAATATCGGTGATATGAATATTGCACAGATCATCTTCCTATGGTGTTTCCTCTTCGAGATGATAACATCAAAGTAATTGTTTAACTGTGTGTCCGTTGTTGATATTCTATTACAATTTCAACCTTTGGCTCATAAAATAATATTAATCCTTGTATCAACTTCAGAGCTGAAGCAATGTTGGGGTTCTCATGCTCAAATGAGAAGGTTACTACAAAATTCTATTGTAATACTATCCATTATGTAGTGTCTCTGTGCATCTCCTAGTCTGTGTACTAGTTCCTTGGATCCCTTCCAATGTATGAATGAAATGATGAGTTCATTCCTATGGTGGTGCCATCCTCCATTCTGTTTTTTATTTCTCTAGGTGTTTAACTAGTGTTCCTCACACATCATACTTTTGCACCATATTGCTTCTGTAATCTGTGCCAAATCTTATGCACAATAGTCATTTACACTAATAACAATCCTAAATTGTTTCTTTGTGTTCACCCCACCATCTTGTAGGTGTTTCCTTAAATGTAATATCTAGGGCTAAGAGCCTCTAATTTTCCAAAACTTCCTCCTCATATTTTTTCAAGAATTCCTCTAAGTCATTTAACCCATGAAAAATGGGAGGTTCCCTTATCTTTGTACCAACCCACCTTATTGCACAGTCTATTCTTGTGGACATCCTTGTTGATACTTCATGTAGTCTCTTCTACCAATTATCCAAACCTCTATCTAAGTCTGAAGAACATGATGTAGTGCTTCTCCAGCTGAGTACCCCATCTGTAGTTGGTTTGACATAATCTTCTTCTTGTGTAGTGTTTTTGTATAACTGATTTATTTCTTCCAAATCCAAATGGGTCACCTCTACAAACCTTTCTCCTTCTAAAGGATACAATGGTGTGATAACTCTATATTCGTCTGATTCAAAATTCATTTTCCTTGTTTTTAGGTTGATCATAGCCTAGTTATCAAATTCCCAATTGAATCCAAGTAATGTTGGATAAGGTGTTGTGCCATCTACTATCTCTATCACTTTGAAATCTACTACAGTGTGCACTCCATCCAAGTCTATTGTCACCCCTTTAAGTCTTCCAATTGGTAGCAATATATGTTGATTTGCTAGTTTCAACTGGATAGGTGAATTTCCTAATGTGGATTCCCTCATACACTACCATGTGTTCTTAGGCAAGACGTTTACTTTAGAGCCTAAATCCAATATGATATAACCCATGTTGAAATCCCCAATGTTGGAATTTGGCCTAAATTCCTTCCTTGTTCTTATTCTTTTATGGAGATTATTGATTGTTTTCTTCTCTAACTTCCCTTCTACCTTTTTGTTACATCTTTCTAGAAAATTTTGTAAGACCTTAAAAGATGATGGATCATTCAATAACATAACACAAGATTGCAGAAAATAATTTATGGTACTTACTTTCTCTAACAATTTTCCTTTACTGGTGTGATCCATTGATGATGGAATCTCATACATTTGTGGGTCCTAAGTTTGTTGTGCAACTGATGTACAAATAATGTTATCCTTGAAAAGCTCCTAGCTGGCCTCCTTAAATGTTTCCTTTTCTTTCCGTGCGTCAAAATTCTTTTGTGGCCTAGTATTCTTCTTGAGCCATTGGTGTTGAGTTGAATATTTTTTTGCTACATCATCTCCTGTCTTATCTCCTCCTCGAGTAACTATATTGATGTTTTTCCCATCTGTTAGCGATAAAAAATGCACTGAAATTTTTTAAAGAATGATGCCTAATATTGTAGGGAACATTTAACTAGCTTCCTGAGCTCCAAATGAAGATTTGAAAGAACCATTGGAAAGCTTAGGATTTGTATATGTCGATCAACTATTCAAGCATGTAAAACAAACTCTCCATGCTTGAGAAATTTGATTTTAAGAAATTTGATTTTAAAAAAATCTGCGCTTTCACCATCTAACTCGTCTTGAATTTTGCTAGTTAGATGGTGAAAGCTCTGCTTTTCACCAGCTAAGGAGCGGATTTTTGGGTAAATTAGTTGGTGAAAGCCTGTCATGGCCAGAATAACCAAATTTTTTCCCAGATTGAGATTTTTTGAGTTTGAATGGTTTGAAACCACTTCAAATGGATAGTTGTTGAATTATCAAGTCTGATTCAAAGGCTAGTTTTGAGGGATAAGGTCAAAAAGAGTTTTTTCAACTATATTTGGCATCTTTTTCAAAGGCAGAATATCAGGGGTTTGAAGACACATCATCCAATTCGAATTTTATCTTTGGAGGACCAAATCAAACAGCCTTGAGAGGCTAAAACTGCACTTCATCAGAAATCTACTACTCTTAGAGATCATTAGATATGACCTTTTCCTATTTTGTTTTGATTTTCTATTTTTAATATTCTAGATCCATTTTTATAGGATCTCATCCTACACTTGTTGTATCTGTTTTGATTTGACTATTTTTAGTAAATCTAATCCATCTTTCAAGGATCTAGATTTCATCTTGTAAGTCTATAAAGCCAAAGACATTTTCAGCACTAGAGGTGCAATCTAAGAGACATTTTCTAGCCATTGAACTTGACTTCTTATTTTGATAAGAGAATCATAGTCCTCTTTTGTTTTCAATATCAGATTCTTTCATATATTTCATGATTCTACACGTTATTCTAGTTTAGTTTAGCTTTTAAGAACTGTCATCTTCTTATTAAGCTCATAAACTTGGATTAAAGAATTTCTTGCTGTCTTGTATGACCCTGCATATGGTTGTATTTGGTTATCTGGAATAATATTCTTCATCCCCTTTTTTCAACTTTGTTGTTTGATTATTGTTCTCTAAAAGCATTGTTTTATTCATATACATGATGACTGGTTACTTTCATTATCTTTTGAGTTATCTTATTATTCCAAGCATACAAATCTACCATATTCTTAAGTTACCAAGAACCTTTGGTCTACAACCACAAAGGGTTTCTTGGAGTAATAACACCATCATCCCTAGCTTCTACAAAAGTCCACTAGAAATTCTAGTTGTTCTGGTTCCTCTTTCCTGAATTATTCCCAAGAGTGTTGGGAAATATTTTGTGTCATGGTCTGTTGCATGACAATACATACATGTCGTAGGTGGAAGAGGACAATCCCTTGCATAATGTTCTGGTTGTTGGAATTTGTGGCACACTATTGTCTCTTTGTCTCATCCAAATCCTCATATGCCTCGTCCTCCACCTATGAATCCACCTCTATCTCCTTGTGGTGAGTTGTAGTGGGGTGCTTGGTTATACTGCATGAGATTATACCATAGTTTCACATTGTTGTACTACATCTAAGAGGGGTTAAATGGTGGTGGAACCTGGTTGAAATAAGGTACAAATTGACCTATTAGCATCTCCTAAGTTCTTTCTCTCATCGATTCCAACATTCTATAGTCCTTATCATCATGATCCACTGATTTGTAAAAATTGCAATACAAAATTTTTGGTACTATCTTATAATTCTTCATCATTGGAAAATAATATGGATCATGCCCATGCGTCTTACAAATATCTTACCATGGTACTCCTATTGGTAGTGTTTGGCACCCCTACTTCCAAGTACTGCGCAAAATTTGGGCATTCATTTTTGTGATTTCCTTCTGTCCTACATAACATACACCACACCACTTCTCTTTTCTCTTTTCTCTTATTATGGTTCAGTTGAAATGTCAGATTATTCAGATCCTCCTTTAGCTCCTCTATTGTTGGATCTGTCTATTGATACTGGTTTTCTTCTAGTTGCAGGGATTCTTCTAGAGCCTCTACTTGATTTTGGAACTTATGTTGTCTCAAAGGATGTTTCAAGTGTAGTAACAGTGAGTGCAAAAACAATTTCCTATGTTGCATGTCAGTAATTGAATACTTCAACTTTGTAAGGTAGCTAGAGAGGTAGTAGGGGGGCCCAGAGAGCCCATAGTGATAATAGTGAAGGTCATTCAATGTAAGGTGGAC
>JASDQU010308853.1:42631-62925 GCA_032191745.1 Picea mariana | reverse complement strand
CCAGGACACTTTGGCAGAGCCCGGCCTAGGGGGAATCACCCACTGCAGATGGAACGTTTGCCTTTGATGGATAGGACGTCACCTGGGAGAGCTAGACGTTGTCTGGAGCATGTGGCAGTGGGCTGAGGTCATTTGGCACGTGTGGCAGCTTGGAGGATCCCTATAAGGGCCAACGTTTGGTTTATGGATGCTGTATTTGCCCAAAAAGGGCCAACCTCTCCCTCAGAAGGGCTTGACGTCCCTCTTTTTGCTCACATTATGACAGTTTTCTAGCAATTAATGTAAAACAGTGTAAATTTTAAAGTCAACCTTGTCGGCTGTTTTAATGACCTATTTTTAAAATTAAAGGTCATAGATTGGTATAAATAGAGGACTTTTTGCCTCATTTTGGAGAACATAACTCACTCTCTTGTGAGAGATCAACTTTTATTCTTTTGCTTGGTATCTTTGGTCTTGTAAGTGAGGCGCAACTCTTATTGGAGGATTCTTCTTGGCATTTATGGTGTTTCTCTCATGGAAGGTTTACAACTAGGGTTTGATTAAGCATTCTTCATGATTTGTAAGTGAACTTTTCATGCAAAACTTCTTAAATGAATGGTTGTAGGCTTAATCTCTTACATTTGCTATTACATTGCTATTATATTGCTAAATCTTGAAACCCTAGGTAGCAAGCACACTAGTAGGTCATTGCTACATGTCCCCATGCTTGAGAAACTTGTTTTAGCCATTGATTAAGGAAGATATAGCCTAGCCATTGCTACACTTATCATCCTTTTTCTGAGTTAGCATCAAAGTATAGGTTGAATAGAGGAGACATCCTAGGCCTAGTTAATTCTACACCTAGGGTTTTAACCTTTTAGGGTTTGAAAAGCCTTGCTCTTGCAACACTTTTCTCCCTTAGATTTATATTTTGAAGCTAGCCGTTTTTCCAAGAGTGTTTAGAGAAAGAGGAAGGAGCATGAGGCATTGCTTAAGAAACACCAGAATGAGCCTCCTTCCCTTAGGGTTTTGATTCTAGGGCCCTGCCATTGCAGCACCATAGAACCTGACCTTCTAGTCTTTAAATTTTGATCCTCCTGAGATTTTGCCCTTACTTCTGACTCCATATTACCTTAAGGCACTGGTTTTCTCTCCAACATTGAGCTTGTTGTGAAAAATCATCTCTCAAACTCTCAAATTTTGAAACCCTAACTAACCCTAACGCACTAACTAGGGATGATGTCATACCTAACGCAGGAATCCCTCTAACCCTGCAATTAATGATGGTGTCAAGAATTTATTGAGCACTTTTTGATTGATAATACTGTTGGCTTAGTCATCTTATGATAGATATTGATGAATTGATAATTTTCATTGGCTAATTAGCAAAACGTTGACCTTCTTTGTCTATTACATTGCCTATCATACTAACCCTAAAAGAAGATGACGTCATCCCTAGGATGTTGACACAACAATTTATTGTATATGAGCAACTAATGACATTTAATGAATTTAGTTAATTCAAGGATTGATCATTCTCATTAGATGCTATATTGTTCTGGTGTTTATTGACAAGTAACATTATATTGCCATTGTCATTATTGCAAACATTGACTTCGTCAATATTTACTGTTGTATATGCTCATATATGTTAAATTTTGATAGTCATTGATTTATGAAGCATTAACCATTATTGCATGTACTAGTTTCATTGTTGTCTTGTCTCGCAAGCAGGTTCCTTTTCTGTGGTTATTCTTTATTTGACTATCTTCTGGGCGGTAATCTGTGAAGGGGAAACTGATCTTAATCCTTTGAGCCTTTTCCTTTCAAACCCCAGATTGCCAGGGACGTCTCCCTTGGGCTTAGCCACCCTAAATAGAAAGGACCTCCCCATTGTGGTGACACTGGGTGGGTTAGGTCCCTATTACGCCAGTTTGACCCTTATTCTCTAGCCTATGACCTAAACTACAAACTAAGCGATAACAGGTCCCAAGGGTTGGAATCCCAGACCCACCTGAAATGGGCTATGGTTGATGGAGTTATAGAGAGACTTGTTGTAACTATGATAAACATAGGGGAGACTCTCGTCCCATGTACATGGATGCTTAGAATTGTACATGTGCAGGATGTGCACAATAATCCGATTGATGACCTTTGTTTGGTTGTTTGTATGGGGGTGGAAATAAGTGGATTTTGTGAGCTTGGTGTCCAACAATGAATAGAGACTCGACCAAAATGTGTTGAGGAACCTGCTGTCCCAGTTGGAGATGATGGTCTATGGCATCCCAAAGTGGACCCACACTCGTTCGAAGAAGAGATTGGAAGTATCTATCGGCTATGATATTCTTCTTGCAGGTTGTGAGGACGACCATCTTCGAAAATCGATCAACGACCACAAATACACAATCATTTCCTTGCTTGGTGGACAAAAGGCCAGACATGTAATCCATTGAGATGGATTACCAAGGCTTCTTGGGAATAGGAAGAGGGGTGTATAAGCCTTTCTTCTTTATGTTTGTCTTGGAAATGGCACAGGAAGTGCAATATCTAATATAATTGCTGACGTCCTGTCAAATTGTTGGCCAATAAAAATGTTTCTGAAGAATGACCACAGTTTTCTCCATGCCAAAATGTCCTGCCACCCAAATGTAGTGGGATTCCCAAATCATCTTGGTACGCTCGCTTGTAGGAACATAGAGATGGCCTAGGTGGCATAAGATTCCATCCTAAATGTGAAAATCGGTGACATTTATGCCTATACCCAAGAGTTGATAGGTGGTGGCGAAGTCCGGATCTTACTGATAAAGTTGGGGCCACTCAGATGCTTCATGTCCACAAGAATGGAGCAAAGTGGTGAGTGCAGCCATAGGAGGTTGAATGAGGAAGTCAACGAAACAATTTGAGACACCTATCTTATACTTGATGTTGATATGGAACTGCTACAGGTAGGTGGACCACTTCTGATGGCGGTCATTCTGCAATTTCCCTTCGGTCTATATGAACTGTAGAGGCTTGTGATCAGTGTGTATGATTGTCTCTTTTCCCATAATGTAATGTTTCCATTAACGACATGCTCGTACAATGGAATACATTTCCTTTTCATAGGTGGGGTATTTATAGACATTATCTGAGAGTGTCTCACTATGGTATTCCACCGGATGATCGTGTTGAGTGAGAAATACACCCACAACATAGTCAGATGCATCAATCTCAATCTCGAACAGTTGTCGCAAATTGGGAAAGGAGAGTACTGGAGGTGAGCACAAGCGATGCTTCATATCATCGAATACTCATTTTTGTTCCTTCCCCCACACAAAATTGGCTCTGCCAATGCCCTTGATCACCTGGCTAAGGGCCCATGTAATATGGGAGAATCCCAACACAAACCGTCGGTAGAAGTTGGCTAGTCCCAAGAAGATTTGAAGCTTGGTCAGTGTGGTCGGGTCTAGCTAGTCATGAATGACTTGGATCTTAGCTGGATCAACATGCACCCCATGCTCATCAACAATGTAGCCCAAGTATTAGACCATGTTCATGCCAAAAGAGCATTTTTCAAAGTTGGCATATAGCTTGTGTTGTTGCAAAGTGCTCAAAACCTGATGAATATGTTGCATGCGCTCCTCCCATGTTCTACTGAATATGAGGATGTCATCCAAATATACCACCATAAAGGAGTTGGTGAAGGGTCTCAATACATCATCTATCAACCTCGTGAAAGTGGCTGGTGCATTTGTTAAGCCAAAGGGAATGACTAGCCATTCAAAGAGACCTTCTTTATATTTGAAGGTTGTCTTCCATACATCAGTTGGTTCGATGGGAACTTGGTGGTAGCGAGACTTTAGTTCAATCTTGTTGAATAAATTTTCCCCCTTGATTTGGTCAATAAGGTCATCAATCCTGGGAATGGGGTACCAATTCTTGACTGTGATTTTGTTTAAGGCTCTGTAATCAATGCAGAGTCACCACATCCTGTCCTTCTTCTGCACTAGTACAATCAGGCTTTCACAAGGGGAGGTGTTGGATATCATGTGCCCCTTTTGAAGAAGTTCTTGGATCTGTCACCTAATTTCATAATTTTCCATCAGCGAGTGACAATAGAATGGTCCATTAGGTAGAGGTGTGTCGGGGGTCATATCAATTGGATGCATGACTTGGCAGTGTGTCGGTACCCCTATAGGTCAGGAGAAGATGTCTCTGTATTCTTTTACGATCCCGTCCACTTGATTCTTCTACAAAGAGAGGCTTTGTGTAGAGGCCACAGATGTTGCAGTGACCTTCTGCTTACTGTGATCACGTATCACAAAGATAACGAACTTCCCAGTTTGTGAGATGACCTTACTACATTTCTTAACAAAGATTAAAGAAGTAGCAATAGGCGGCACTACCTCTGGTATCATGTATAATTGTCTACCCAAAGTAATAATAACATTGCAGGGTATAGACTCTTACACAACATGACGCTTCCAAAAATATGGTTGTCCTAAAATAACATCACAAACTTCAAGGGGAGAAATATCACACAGTACCTCATCTTTGAAAGGCTTGATGCCATAGGGCAGACGAAATTGTTGGTTGACACGAATATCTCTTCCTTGGTGAAGCCATCTGATGGTGTAGGGTTGTTGTTGCAGTGTTGTTGGTAGGCTCATCCGCTTGATGACCTATGTTTAAATCATGTTCTTTTGACTCTCGCTATTGATAATCAAATGAAGCAGAGCCCATTTACCCACATCTACGAGTAAAAGAGGATTTATCCTTCCTCTGGTTCTTCTGGTTCACTTGGATGGACTTGGTGGTAGAGACGAGTGCACTGGGTTCAACATTGATAATCTGCTTCCCTTCTTCAGGATTTGATTCAGAATCAGAATCGACCTCTGACTTGGAAGCCTTCAGTTCAGCCATGAATGACTTCTTAGAGAAACATTCTTAGGTGTTGTGCCAAGGGATTTTATGGTACTCACACCATTTTCCTATGTTCTTCTTCGTCTTCTCATTGCCTTTAGTATGTTGTGTCTTGGAATGGTTGTCCTGGGGGTGGCCATCTCGAATTGGTCCCTTGCTGTGTGGGTTGGGGCTGCCTTTTCCCTGCTTCAGTTGTGAGGGGTTTGCAAATCCAAACTCTCACCTTTTCTGCTTAAATTTATGCTCGATCTTGATCGTGTATCTATAAGTTGTGCCCAATGAGGCGATGTCCAGGAATTCCATTTCTATTTGAATTTATCTATGCAAACAGTCATGGTATTTGAGAACCATATGATGCTCAGAGTCTTTGATAACCAATTTGGTGCACAGGGTATGGAAAATATTGGTGAAATCTGGTACTGTCTGGTCCCTTTCTTGATGTAGGGTGGTCCATCTGGTGTACTGGTTCTCTTAGCTTCCAACAAGGTAATATTGTTCTTTAATGGTGTCCCAGAAGGAATCCCATGTAGGGGCCACCACAAACATTGTATATTCCTCTATGAACCTTTTCTCAAAGTAAGTATCCCACCAGTATTTAACATGGGGAATGGCCTTGAGGAGTGAAAAAGTGATCTTTTGCCTATCAAAAAAATTGTGGACCGAAAAATACCTTTCGAGAAGATTCAACCATTTATCTATAGCATCCACATATATCAGTACTTCAAATAATGGAATATCAAAATTTACCTGTACCTTGAAGGGGGTTGCATGGCTGCTTGATGAAGATGCTTCTCCTGTGGGAAGTTGTTGAAGGATATGCATGAAGTTGTCCATCATTTCATTCCTTTATCACGCGAGGGATTCCTCGAGCAACATTTTAAAAGAATCTCCTTCTTTTTTTGTCCCCCATAGGTTGTTTTCAGCCTCGATGCGACTGATGTTGCAATGGATTGATTGGTTCGAGTCCCACCTTCTTGTACCCAAATCTTGTCAGGGACATGCACGAAGAAAAATAAATGAAGAGTAGACCGCTCTAATACCACTGATCTAGATTTAGGAGAGGAACAAACTGATTAACAGATTGAATACAATAAACACATAGATATGAAGAATAACACAGATATCCAGTGAAAAATATATTCAATTGAATAATGAAGTAGGTTGAAACTGTAAAACTGTCGAACTGAAACACTTGCTCAAATGGTGGTAGTTATCTCTGAGAATAGGTGTGGTTGCTACGCACATCCGTATGACAAAGAATGAATTACAATGAGGCTCTAGAGACCTTTTTGATATTACTCATGAATTCCAAAACCCTAAACATACAAAAACCTAACCCTAGGAGGTAAAACGTCAAAAGTCATGTGGGCTCCTATGGGTAAGTTGGTACCTCAACTTCCTAGGGTCGTAAATTTTTCATACGACCTCTGTTTTAGGCACGTGATAGACTTTTGGAAAGGTATTTCAGAGAACTACACATTTTGTCATAAAAATATGACTCTGTCTATAGTTTGATTGTGGAGAGAAAAACAAACACCGTTTAGGCCTCCAAAATGACCCTAGAAGTACAACAAGATGTGTTGACATGAAAACATACAAAATAAGCTAGTTGGGTTAGGTGAGAGGCCACCAATATCCACCTAGAAAATGTATAGGGATTTAGACAACCCCAGAAGTGTAGAACCCACAATTACAAAGAAGTACATAAGAAAGTTTTGAAATAAAAACTGACAAGAGGAGCCATTTGGAATAGGTGGGTGGCCACCAATAGCCAACTGGATCAATTTCTTTGATACACTTGGTTTGAGAAATAAAAATTCCTTTATTTATTTGACATATCTGAAGACCCATAAATAAGGATAATTCTCCAAGTAATGACATTTCAAATTCATTCTTCATATCCTTTGCAAATTTATGGCTTAACCTGTCATCATCACTTCCAAAAATAATATCATCAACATAAACTTCAATTAATAAAATCCTATCTTGAATTACCTTGATGTAGAGGTTTTTTTCTACATTTCCTTTTCTGAACCCTTCTTGTTGTAGATATATATCCATTCTAGAGTACCATGCTCTAGGAGAATCCTTTAGACCATACAGGGACTTCTTCAACCTGCACATGTAATCTTCGTTCTCTGACAGCTGAAATACTTCTGGTTGCTCAATGTAGAATTCTTCTTCAAGTTCCCCATTCAAAAGGGTTGATTTCACGTCCATCTGATACACTTTAATATTCTTGGAGCATGCATAAGCTAAGATCAATCATATTTCTTCCATTCTGGTAACTGGGGAAAACGTCTCATCAAATTCGATACCTTCAACATGTGTGTATCCCTTACATACCAATATAGATTTGTTCCTGGTAACTTGTCCATCTTCATTCAATTTATTTCTAAAGACCCACTTCGTGCCAATCACATTCTTTGGTTTTGGAACCAATTCCCAAGTGTCATCCTTCTCTAGTTGATCCAACTCTTCATTCATGGAATTTTCCAGAATTCATCTTGGCTTCTTCAAAATTGTTTGGTTCAATCGAATATAAGAGTGTTAGGGGCATTTTTTCTAATGAACGAATTTTTCTTCTAGTCTCAATTCCTACATCTTTGTTCCCGATAATCTGATCTGAAGGATGATTCTTATGTACTTGTTTTCTAGGTGTCTTTGGAGGTACTTGTTGAACTTGATATTCTAATTCCATCTGATCTTCTTCATATTCCCCTTCTACAACTTCTTCATCCTTTGTTTCTTCTTTGTAATCTTGTTCCACTAATTCTTTTTGTTTTTCCTTTAATTCCCATCCACTCGTTTCATCAATTGCTACATTGATGATTTCCACAAATTTGTTGAGCCTTAGATTGTAACACTTGTATGCTTTCCTTGTATTTGAGTAACCAACAAGTACACCTTTTTCCGCACAAGATTCAAACTTTTCCATTCTGGCATATTCTCTTTTGATGTAGCATTTTCTTCCAAACACTCTTAAGTGATTCACATTTTCTAGCCTTCCTTTCCATAGCTCGTAAGGAGTTTTTTCACTGTTTTTTCTGAGAATTACTCTGTTATGAATCTGAACTGTTGTATGCACTGCATGTGTCCAAAAGACATCTTTCAATTTAGAATCCATTAACATTGTTCGAGCCATTTCCTGTACTATCATGTTCTTTCTTTTAACAACTCCATTATGTTGAGGTGTCCTAGCAATGGAGAATTGCCTTTTTATTCCATTCTTGTTGCATAAATCCATAAATTCCTTTGAAGTAAACTCTCCTCCAATGTCGGATCTCAAACATTTGATTTTTGAATGCATTTCATTTTCAACCATTTCCTTGTATACCTTGAAATTTTCAAATGCTTATGATTTATTCCTGAGAAAAAAATCCGCAGTCATTCTTGTATAATCATCAACCAATAACATAAAGTATTTCTCACATTTTAAACCCTTTCTTCTAGTTGGTCCAACTAGATCAATATGCACAATTTCCAGTGGTCTTGTTGTGGAATATTACTTTGATTTCAAGTTAGTCTTTGTTTGCTTTCCTTGTTGAAAATGCTTTCATAATGTGTTGGTTGGCTTTGTGATTTGGGGAATTTATTTGACTGCTTCCTTTTTGTTGAATCTGATGAGGTTATCAAAGTTTATGTGATCCATTATTCTATGCCATAGCCAAAATTCATCTTCCTTTCCTGGACAACACTTTTCATTTCCAATTTCACTTAATACATATGTTTCTTGAAGTTATTGCAATTGTTGCAATCAATTTGTCTGGTCCTACTTTTCTTATATCACACTTCTGTGAATTGAACAAAATTTTATAACCTTGGTCACACATTTGACTTACACTTAGAAGATTATGTTTCATATCCTCCACTAGTAGAACATTTTCTTCTTTGGTATTCTTATTTCCAATTCTGACTGTGCCCTTTCCAATGATTCTAGTTGAGTCATCATTTCCAAAGGATAGTGATCCATCTCTTTCCTTTATCAATGTAAGAAACATGTCTTCATCACCTGTCATGTGATTTGAACAACCACTCCCAACATTCAAGCCATGTTTCTTGTGTTTACCTGTAGAGCGAGTGTGAATTCTTCATTGTTAAATTGATT
This sequence comes from Picea mariana, assembly GCA_032191745.1. Taxonomy (NCBI): domain Eukaryota; kingdom Viridiplantae; phylum Streptophyta; class Pinopsida; order Pinales; family Pinaceae; genus Picea; species Picea mariana. The sequence continues at coordinate 53,936 of JASDQU010308853.1, read as the reverse complement.
TTGATTTCTTATACATATTCTTTGTTGAGGTTCTTATCTGTGATTTTTGTCATTCTGTTGTAATTCTCTAGGATGGACCGTCATTCTACAATATTTGACCATGTGTCCAAAGTTGTCGCACTTGTATCATTCCACTTCATTGCTCAATGATTCAATATGGTTGTATATTCTTCTCTGTGTTTCACTAGGACTTCTTGGATAACCATTTTGTGCATGACTTTGAAAGTTGTTTCTGTTCCTGCTATTAGCTCTGCGATTTACAACTTTATGTCCAAAATTGTTACATGCATAACATAAAACAAAAAATATAGTTTGATACCTGGCATTTGAAGATCTTCTGAAAGGAGTTACTCTTATGAATCCTTCTTCTTCCCGACGCTTGCTTTTTTCTAACTATCGTTGATTATGAAATATGAATCTTCTAGGTGGAGGAGTGTTTCTATGATCTTCCCTATAAAATTTCTTGTCTCCTCTAACTGTCTCTACATAGATTCTTGGTTTTGTTTCTTTATCTGTGGTTTTGGAGCTTGAACCTCTTTATGTCTGATTGTATCCTATCCCGGACTTGTCATGATGTGGCCTTTGAATGTTGATAATATTATCCAAAACCTTTGAGTTGTTCTGCATGTTTTTTTGTTGAAGGTCTTTTCTCAATGTAACAACCTCTGCTTCCAAATTTCCAATGATCATATCCTTTTCTTCCAGTTGTTCTTTGAGTGCTTCTTTGATTCTTTTGTCTTCTTCTATTTGAACCTTTAACTCAATGATCATCTACTCTAGTTATTAAAAGTTTGAATTCTGAGTGCGTTCTTTCTTTACTAGTTCTTCCTGGAGCTTCTTTCTTTTCTTCTTTTCTTTTTTTATAACTTCTATAACACTCAACAGTTCTTCTCTGTAATAACATTATGCCTCTTTATATTCCTCTTTGGTGTCTTGTTTATCAGAGTCTTCTATTTCCATGAATATAACTCTTTATACTCACTTTCACTGACTTCATCTTCGTCTAATGAGGAGCCGTCTTCTTTGGTGCATAAAATTTTCTTGAAGACTTTATTTTTGGTTCTTTTTCCTTTATATGTTTGTTTTCTATTTGAATCATATTATTTATTTCTTTTCTTTTTCTTTTGAGGACATTTGTTATCAAAATGACCAATACCATCACAATTATCAATGGAATCTTACCTCTATATTTATTGTCGATTCCCTTTTTTAGTCTTCTGACTAAGTTTGTCACTTCTTCATCATCTTCCGAGATGTTACTACTGTTGCTATCTTATTTTTCCTTTTACTTTGACTTCTTGGATTCTTTGAATGCTGCTTCTTTTATACATGGATTCTCATGTTTAGTTCTCATTTCATAGGTTGTGAAGATTCCATATAGTTCATCCATGTTTATTGAGTCTAGATCTACTCTTTCTTCTAGTGTTGAGATCTTAGGATCAAATCTCATTGGAACAGATCTTAGTACCTTTTAAAAAATTATAGTTTCATCAACTTCATCTCCTAATCCTATGATTGCATTTACTGTTTCATCAACTCATACGAATTCAGATGCAATATTCTCATCTTCCTTCATCTTTAACTATTTGAATTGACATATGTAAGTTTGAAGCTTTGCTTCCTTGACTTTTTCATCTCCTTCATAAATATTCTAAAGTTTATCCCAAATCTCTTTAGCATAGCTGCAATGCATAACTTTGACATATACCAAATCACAAAGACAATTCATAAATACATTTGTGGCTTTTGAATTATTTAGATTGAGTTTCCTTCCACCTTCATTTGTTACAGGAACTGTTGGTTCTTTGTATCCATCTACAACTGATTTCCAAACCTCAAATCCCTTTGCATGTACATATGTTTTCATCCTTCTTCTCCAGAATGCATAGTTATGTCCATCAAACTTTGGTATTCCATTTTTATACATATTATTTCTCTCCATGATCTACCTTTCAATGGTTAAAATGATTTATGAAGGAACCTACTTTGATTCCAATTGTTGGATTACTGAGAGGGGGGGTTAATCAGTAATAGAGAAATATAATTCTTTTTACCACAGTATGTAAGTTTTATTTATCTTTATGATTAATGTAACATTATCATCCAATAAGTGCAGAGTAGATAAGCCATAAACAATGAAAAATCACACACATGCACATCACACCAATATTTTTACATGGAAACCCAATGCAGGAGAAAACCACATAATGATTTTTCTTATATGTATTTAAGAATTACATTCATTAGAAGCACCAAATTCCTTTGTTCTCCAGTTGCAACTAGAAGGAGGCTCTAACCCCCTATATTTTCAAGATACAACCTGACAGAAGCTCCAACTCCCCAAATCTCTGGCTACAACCAGAAGGAGGCTACAACACCCTATGTTCTCAGGCTACAACCAGAAGGTGTCTACAACCACCTATCCTTGCCCTGTCCTACCACCCTGAAATATAAGTAAGATGATGACAGTGTGACATTTTGACAGTGGTTTCACAACATGTCTATATTGCAGCCTGCATATAGCGACAATGTGATAGTGTGACAGTGTGATTACATGTCTATATTGCAGTCTATGTATGCCTTCTAAAAGATAAGGGTTTTTACTTTTGTTGAAACTTAGACACTCTCCTACCTCTTGTCAACTCAACCTGCAAACTGTCGTTGTGTCCAACCTATAGCTATTCCCTATTCATACATCCTCATACACATCCCTTAACCAAGTGTATCTATATATCTCTAGTCATGCGCCATACAAGTATAATAACCCTCACATGGCCTGACACCAAATCCTTACTGATATGTAGCATGTCAATACATCAACCACTTCACAAATACAAGCCCTCAACCATGTACTACAAAAACCCTTAACCAAATTCCAAGAAACACAAGATATGCCTCAACACTAACAAGATGTATCAATGATAAATATTGATTATACCAACACTCTATTTCTATAGATATGAGTTATACAGAAAGTCCCATGCAACCAATAATATCTCTAGGGGAAATCCTCAAACCCCCATAACCATTTATCATGTAGAAAAAAAAATCCAACTACACATATAAATAAGACATACCTTTTGAACTAGTAGATAGATCTGATGTACCTGATCACTATAGACCTTACTGGGAGTTTTATTTCAGACTCTAGAGACCTGTCATCTTTATCTTCTCAAGTTTTTATGGACTTACCATCATGTACACACCCTATTATACTATTAGACCATGTATGTACGCACCCTATTATACTGTTATCCCGCATATGTACACAGCCTATTATACTGTTAGCCCATGCACATCTCAAAAACTGGGGTTTTTCAGTATTTTTGAAACTTTGAAACTTTCGTCGTCAACCCTTCGTGCTACCTCAAACTTGCGCAACTTCAAATGTATCAATGAGTACCTATAATAAACCTTACACAATAATAGATATTAAATGTGCTCAATAGGTTCTAATAGGAGATCCTTGCTCTCTTATTTATACTTCCATGTAGCTTCCTCAAGGGGTTACCTTCTAACCAACTTAACCCAATTTCCTTCTTTTAGGGCTAACCCACTTCTAACCACTTGTCGACTTCTAACCCACTTTACTAGAAATAGTAAACTCTCTACTTCTAGTTGCAATTAATATATTTTTTATTATTTTCTTATTGCAACAACTTAACCTGTGATTAAATCCTAGTTTCACTCACTTGACTAGTCAACTTATTCTAGGATCTTCTAGAATAATTTGACTTCTTTGACCTTCTAGATAACTCATGAGGGTTCTCCAACTTCATAAGGCCATAACTCTCTAACCGTGAGGAGTTATGTGGTGTTCCACATATCATCAGAAATGGCATGAAATGTACTATCCATATATAATAGTTTTACATACAAATATATTAACCTTCATACCATTATACAACAAACAAACTTAGATACCTTAACCATACTGTTGGAGTACCAGAATTGGCTACCAGACTTGATTCAAGGGTTGACATCAATGAAAACCAACCCAGTTAATCAACATTACCCATATTTATGTGAGAAATCCCAACTCAAATAGAATTCATTTATGAAATGAACACTTTTGCTATAGGGAGAAACTTAGGATTTTTGAAAATTTATCATAGCATCAAGAAGGAATTATTCTATGAAGGTCTTAAAACTAAGGTTCAAAATTTTGTGGTTTAGTGTTTGGTTTTCCAATAGAACATAGGAGAGATGATCAATACATTGGGGCTTATTGTATAATTAGCCATATTGACTCAACATTTAGAAGGTCTTGATGAATTTTATCATAGATCTACCAAAATTTGAATGAAAAAATTTCATCATGGTGGTGGTGGATTAAATCATAAATTCTGCACATTTTTTTTCTGACTTTATCATCCTTTTAAAAAAAATATAGTAGTTGTACCATTCATGGAAAAATTTCATAAAATATATGGAAACCCCAAGATTATTTTAAGTGACAAAGATCCAATTTTCACTAGTAATTTTTGGACTGACTTGTTTTATTGTTTAATTACTCAACTATCTCACAACTCCTCTTACCATCCCCAATATAAAGGGAAAATTGAGATTATGACTAAATTTCTTGAAGATTATCTTTCTTCCTTTGCATATGATAAATAATTACAATGAGTCAAATGGTTACCATTGGAATAATGGTGGTACAACACTTCCTTCCATACTTCATCCAAAATGTCCCTATTTATGGCACTCTATGGGAATCATCCTCCATCCATCAAATCACTCTTGATATGGAAACTTGAGGTTTAAGTAATGGAGGCTCACATCCAACACCGATAAGAAGTTCCCCAACTATAGAATTTTTTTTTTGAAACAACCAATATATTAATATCATAGTGAAGGACACTTTGAAGTGGGGGATTGATTGTTTTAAGGGTTGAAACCATACAAACATGTGACCTTCAAGCAAAAAAAGCATGCCAATAAATTAGAAACCAAGTATTATGTTCCCTATAAGGTGTTTTAGAGGATTGGTAGAATATATTATAGATTTGAATTTACCTCACATGTACATCTGATCTTCCATGTTTGTAAGGTACCCAATAACCTCTATGAACTTTGAGGATATGGGGTACTTTTTTAACCACCCAAATTCACACCAATTCTTGTCTCTGATACCAAAATTGATTATATGGACTAGCTATAGAATTTCAACAATAGAAGTAAATCTAAAACAACTTTCAGACTTAACATATGCATGCAAATTTTTAATAATTTCATCCATGAATATGGAAATTAAAATCATGAACATAGATTTGCACAAACTAGAAATCATAATATGCATATCAGAAAGAAAAATAACCTTGCATTTCATAGCATAGCCAAGTATACTTATCTTTTGGGGAAAATAATCCACCAATTGGTTGTAGAAGAAGGAAGTTCCACCCAACCATAGGATCTCTACTGCACTAATTCTCTTTGTGACAGAGGAAAACTCTAAGATGAGGCTATGAATCTATAATAAAAATAATTTCTGAGGTTGGAAAACTACTAGGATTTTGAGGATTATCAGTTGTAGTGAATTTCTCAATGATAATGACTATCATCCATACATCCATAATTGTAACACAATTTTTGTTGTAGGTTTCCATTATTAGATTATTGTATTCTCATGGAATTTCTCTCAAGGATAAATATCTTGATTTCCCCCAACTGGATGATAGCTCACAAGGTAATTTAAACTCCTCATAGTTCAAKCTCTTTGTTAATTCAAAYGAMACCCAAAACAACATTCAAAATCCCCTCTCAAAACCTTCAACCTAATAATARTTTGCTTGCATGMAAAAAAGGTATAGCTCAAKTTGCAWGTCATGAAGGAGCCACATATCCTTATAAATACCCACAYATCTCCTTCWTGCACTAATCYCCCCAAGGATTGGTAAAAAAATGATTKATTAATAATAAAAGTACATAATTAATATTACAAGGACTTTGGGTTAAGTCACTAAGGTCCTTTCCCCTTAGCCTACTTAAGCCCCATTGTATTTCCCCCTTTGTGGAGTCACAACCATCCATTTTGTTGTCCTCCTCTTCTACATCTAATGATGTACTTATTTTTATTTTCATTCAATGCATAAAATTACATATTACATCGTTTGAATTTTATCCATTCATCATATACATACATAATACTAATCTAGGAATCAAAACTGGGGTATTACATTTCCCTCCACTTAAACTTTTCATTTTCCTTGGTACAAATAATCATTATATACAATAATTTTTTCATCGATATGTCAAAACTATTGTGGATATGCCTCCATCGTTGCATCCTATGGCTCCCACATTGCTTCTTCATTCTTCGGTTGCATCTGTAAAGTCATTATCTTCTTTGCAATTTTTCATAGTTTTTGGCTATCTTGTATAAAATGCATTTGCATTATCTTCTCATGTCCTTTTGTAACCTCCCAAGAATCATAATATTATCATGTTCCTATGTTGACCATGAAGAGAAACATTGTTATATCCATTTTTATGCATCAATTATCCCATTCATAGGAATATTCACTTGTAATGTCCTTAATCCGAACCCCATTTGTAATTGTACATATAGGATAGTGAGTCGTTGGTACCAATTGTAAATGTAAATGTATATATAGGCTGGTGGGCCATTGACACCAAGTTTTGTTTTTGCGTGCACCTGAGTAGTGCATGAGGATTTTTGTCAAAGAAAGGGTGCACACATTTCATAGTGTTGTGTGCACCTGGATAAGTGTGTGTGGTTGCACATCAAAGGAAGTGTTAGTCTCTAACTTTTTTTTTGATTAAGTGAATGTCCCTAAACTTTAATCCTCCCTGCTTGTGCTTTGTTTCCTGAAACTTGGTTTTTAACCCCTTGGCTTGATTTGTCATTCTTTGCAATTTTTGCACTTTTAAATGATTTTCTTAAGTTTTTTAAGGTTTAGGATTTGATTTGATGAATCTTGTCACATCACTTATCTATTCATTCTTGAATTTTCAAAATTTCTTCCAATTCATGAACAGCGCTACAGGAATATCGTTATTCCTGCAGCGCTAGGGATAATCATGTTTTTACATGCGCCAACTCCTCTCAATCACATCATAATTTCTCAAATCATGATTAAAGGATCTGCATGCCCTTCAACGATCTCTTCTCATATTGACACTACAATTATAACAACTATATGCGAGGGATTGAGTTGTACCTGCCTAACCTGCATCAAATCAAACTTGTTTGGATATCATTAACAAAACCATCACCTTTTATTTTAGCGTGTCTGATATTTTGTGCAGAGATCAAATTGAAGGAAGAAGAGATTTTTAGTTTCTAACAGCCCAGGAGAACTAAAAATTCTCATTATCAATCCTCACAAAAATGTTTACATGATCATACCAACAACATGGCACCGAAGAGAAGACAAATTATCAGACTAGAACCTGAGGGCACTGAATTACTTGAAGAATACCCCCAAATGACGCAGAGGTTTAAATATGCAGGTTGGTTCAAATTTTTCACAACCTTCCAGGGGCACAATGAATATATTTCCATGGTCTTCTCACATAATTTTGATGGATTTGAATCTATAGTTGGGAAATTACTGATGATGGTTACTGAACATCAATTGCTAGAGCCTATAAATTTCTAGTTGGTGAAGAAAGGTGGTGGAAGAAGGAGAATGTGGTTATGGAATTTGTTAATCATTCTTAATTCTAGAAAAAACAAAACCCTAACTAGAAAAAGGGAATACCACATAGATGGATCAAGAAGGAATGGCATACCACTTTTATGATCATCCACAGGTATATCACTTGTGAGGGTAGGTTTTCACTGGTTTATATTTACCATATCAGACTGATAATTCACATTAATGGGGATTATCCTCTCAATTTACCATATTTCCTTCTTAAGAGTTTATCTAAAATGTCCAAGAGGGTGCAGTCTCATCTTGCTACATCCAAATGCAGTATTTTTCACCAAGGTTTAATAAAGACATTGGTCATATCCTCTTTAAATGAAGTTTAAAGACCCTGGGATTGGCTAATCCAGTCTTTAGGAAATGATTCACGGTCAACTAAATCCAAAAAGGCCAAAGTTAAGAAATCAAATCAACAGAAGAAGAATCCTCCAGCCACCGAAGTTTGAATAAAAGAAGATACACCTGAAGCAAGGGTAACTCGAGATAGCAAGAGGAAATTGCAAACTCAACAAACTATTGGAGATTTTCTTGTAGGTGAAGACCATGGGAAAGATACCACTAGTCGAGGAAAGAAGTCTAGAAAAAATAAAGACATTGACATATTTCCCAATCCAGGTATAAAGAGGGAAATTAATGAAGATGAGGATTATACTATGATCCCAATTTAGACTCCAGTCAAGCAAAAACATAAATCTACAAGTAAGAGAAATGCAAAAGGTAAAAAATAGAGCAAAAAATCAACACCTGTGCCTAAGTGCCCAAGGAGAAACTCCACTAGAGATGTAATTAAATTTAGGTTAAATTCAAAGGCCATGTTTCATCCGTCCATTAAAAAGGATAATCTCATAATTACACAGGATAATTCATAAGATTCCAAGACAGGCATCGAAAAAATAGGCAGAGACACCTTCTTTGCACAGGACAAAGAAAGAATCTGAAAACTTGAGGAAGAGACAAGAAAAGGGAAAACATGTTGCTCAATACTCCAGGAGACCTATGAAAAGATCAACCAAAAAATAAAATTAAATATCTAAATATGTGTTTAAAGGTACATATCTAGTTTATGATGACAAATATGATCTTTTTGCAGAACCAAAAAAGCTACAGAAAGTACTCTGTTTTTTACCTGTTTTAGTCTTTATCCTCAAGAGAGGTTTCAGAACAGCTAGAGATGAGTTCGTTGAAACAAAAAGAGGTTTTTGTTGGTAACATGCCCCTTCGTAAAAACCTCTCTCTATTTTTACACAACTATCACATTTTAAGAGATTCATATATATCTTTGAGGCCTAGTTTTCAAAGATTTCAATATTTCCTGTTTTAGTCACTAATTTTGGGAAAGATTGCAGAACAGATGGAGATGAAATTTTGGAAACCAAAAGACATTTGTTTTTGGAATGGGACCCTTCACAAAAAACTCTCTCGATTTTTACACATATATCACATTTTAAGAGATTCAAATTTATCTTTGAGGCCTATTTTTCTGATATTTCACAATAAATAATTTCCTCTTTTAGTCAATAATTTTGAGAGAGGTTACAGAACATCTAGAGATGAATATTTTGAAACCAAAAGAGGTTTTTGTTGGGAACAGGCCGCTTCACAAAAACCTATCTCTTTTTTTACACATATATGACCGTTGGAGAGACACGAAGAGATTGTTGGACCCTATTTTTTAGGAATTTGCCAAATTTATTTTCCTAAAAAATCTCATGGACAATAGTTGACAAGCCACCTCATCAATTCGACTTGGACATCAGATTTGATATTCTCCTTGATTATTTTAAACAAGAAACTAAATATATATGAGGAGGTTTTCATATCCATTTCTTTTGGATCTTGATAATTATGTATTATTTCTATATAAACTCTATAGAAGGAGAAGTTAAGGGGATTAGTTGGGCATTCAAGGACCTTTTTTGTAAAAATCCACTGTAAGACAATTTATATTCCATATTGATACTAAATGGAAAAGGGCATGTTGATGGTTATATCCTCTGTCATATCTTATTCTATTTCTTTTCTTACTTGAAGTCATTTATTCTATTGCAACACATTTGATTTCTTTATCTTAAGTAACACAATGAAAACTTTGTTGTTTTTGTTTATTATCAAGTTTTCCTTCAAGTACATGTTCTTGTTTCTTAATGATATTTTGAAATAAGAAATCTCTATGGGGTTGGAAAATTGAATACTCTCATATATTTCCTTCTTTATTTACTTTATTGTTTGATCTATTGATGTGACTACCATTTACTAAACCAGTGGGATGTTTTCTTGTTTTACATTTGAGTTATGAGTTTATTTTGAATACTTGAACCAAATTTCAACCATTTTCTAAAAACCTATTAAGAAAACTCTTAAAAATACCATTGCAATAACCTGATGATTCCCTAGCTTTCCCTCTCACAGTCAAGTGCAACTTTAGGGACTAACATCTTTTGGTGCCATTGTTGAGGACGGAGGAACGAAGAATTTATCCCTGGGAGAATGACAACGATCAATTATAGATCTTGATGGTGAACAAGAGTTGGACACTTTTTATGACTGTATCATTCACCTGGAGACTCCATGAAGGAAGAATCCATTGGCAACTCCACTGATTCAAGATGTCAAAGTCTATGGAATCTATTTTAGCTCGTAGGTTTTCTCCATTTGATTTCTCTGGTATTCTTGGTTTTTCAAATGTTGTGCCTACTATGCATGAATGGGGAGACTACCTTCCGAGGTTCAGAGGAGATGATCATGATCATCCTGCAGAGCACTTGATTGATTTTCTACAATACATGGACCAACTTGATATTCATCATGAATATGTATTGTTGAAGATGTTTATGTACTCCTTGGAAGGAGAGGCGAGACAATGGTACCGATCTCTTCATGTTTCCAGTATTTCATCATTAAATGATTTCCATGTTGCTTTTCATTCATTTTGTAAGACGATTTATCCTGTCGAATGCCTCTTGAATGATTTTTGTCAGAAATTTAAACCTCTTAGTAAAAACTTTCAACAGGGCTTTAGTGATGAGATCAGTGAGGATATTTTGGAATGTTCTCATAATGCTCCTAATAGTTTTGATGGCCATTCAAATGGATCTCTTCATGAAGAATTTTCTACTGGAAATATTTGTGAAGGCCAGTATTTTAGTGAAGAAATTCTTGAAAATTATATTGATGGTGAACAAATTTTCTTACCATTTTCCGTTGAAATCAATCAAAAGTCTCCATCCTATCATGATGTAGAAGATTTGATCATTCATGAAACTTTCTCTCATTCTCCTTTTCAAGGAGAAGTTTTTAAAGATGTTGTTGATGATAGTTTCATGGATAGTATGATAACAAATTTATTGGATTGTTATAATGAAAATTATGTTCCAAAAGACCAGAGTGTTCATTTGTGTTCTTTCTTTGAAGAGCATAATGAAACACAATTTTGTGAATTTCAAAATTCAGAAACTTTTTATAGTCAACCTGTATATGATGAATATGAAAATGGAGAAGAGCATATTTTCACATCAACATTCATTGACCTGTGCAATAGTGAGCCTGTTTTGATGAGTATGAATATGATGTTGGAGAAATAGATGAAGGAAATTAGCATTTTCAAGATGTTGTTTTTCATTGTCGTAAAA
>JASDQU010308852.1:64250-93671 GCA_032191745.1 Picea mariana | reverse complement strand
AGAACGAAAAGGAACAGTTGCTCGCAGAGCAAATCGAAGTAAAGGAAATGGTCAACAGATCACTTTTCTCTATGACATTCATAGAAGTAAATCTCGAAGATCGAGTTCCACAAAAAGTAGTGCAAATTGAAGAAGTGATCCAACAACTACAACAACACATTGCAGACTTAGAAATACGTGCAGTACCCAACACCCCACAAGATGTAAGAGACCAAAGGGAAGAAACCACCAAGGACATAGTTGAAAGGCTCAAGTCTCTTACATTGGAATGTAAGCACATCACTGATCGCAGTGCCTAGACCTATGAACAACTCACAGAGAACCTATAATTGAAGACACTCGAGTCGCAACTCCAAGAGGAAAAATATCAAGATGAAATGATACAGGCACAGCTGAAGTCCCTGTCATCTATGGAAATAATGAAGCTCTCCCAAGAGCAACGTACTACACAAAATAAAATCCATACTATCCAGAGAAGAGTTATGGAGGTAACTCAAAAACTCCAACCTATGCAAGATGAGGCTAATCAATTATTTGAAGAAATAGAAGGAAAAGGAACAGAGCTAGAGCAGGTTGTTACTACAGCTGAACAACATCTAGAGGGACCGATCAACGATGCAGTCATCCAAGAGTTCATAGAATAGGAGGTTGTGGTACAATATCAAGTCGAAGTAGCTCAACCAAGCTCGAGCATTTGAAGTAGAACTAGTTAGACAAGAGTGACTCGGGAAGAGTCATAGGTGAGTGTTGGGGACCTATTGGCCCTTGACCAAGTTTTGTGAGATCCTTGGTCAAGTTTGACCTATTTTGGGACTTCGACAGCCTGTTGAAGATGGAGCGCAAGACAAAGAAGATATCACGGGATCTCAATCACTTTTTGGGTCCTTTTTTGGTATTTGGTAATATGAAATGGGAATGGGATGTTAGCCCATGGGTTTACCCATGTTTAGGCCTATTTTGTATGTATAAATAGAAGGCTAGACAATGTAAGAAGTAGTTGAATAGTCAACAAGATTTGTGCAAGTTGAATAAGTGCTAAGAGTTGGATCTATGTGATAAAGAATTGTAAGGCTTCGTGCATACTGTACGAGACTTGCGGAGTTAGGTGCAAGTCATTGTAGAGATTGTGAAGGATTTTTGTTGTAACACAAAGAAGGAGGCATCTAGCAAATTGTGTAGATCTCTTGTCCTATGCAGAGTAAGGGTTGTGTGGATTTGTGCATGTAGATGACTGATTGAAGCTAATAAATAAGAAGTTTTGGTGGATGTAGCCCCAAGGTGGGGATGGACCATGTAAATACTGTGTTATTCTGCTTTGTGCGATGTTCTTATGCATTTATGTGTTATTTGCTAAGTTCTTTCCAGAGATAGATAGATAGATCTGTTTATGCTTTGTTCTTATGATGAATCTGGATGTTAGATCTAATACAGGTGAATGTTCTTAGTGCTTGAATATGCTACATCTGATCTAATCCCTTATGCTAAGTGCTTATATACATTAGATCTAGGTGATTTTTGTGATGCATTGTTTTTATCTGCAAAGTAGATATTGGTTAAATAGTAAGGAACTGATGGTGCTTATAATCACAGATTTGTGTCCCAACTAAGGTTTCAGACACCTGAGTCTTGCAACCACCCATGCCTCTACCTAGGGTGAGAATTCATTTTCTTCACAGGTGTTGTTGAAAGAGCTGGTAGTTAGGGTTTTTATGGTGAGCTGTTGTAGTGTTGAACACTGGGTCTGCCCCTATGCCAACACTCGCAGTCAAGTAGAATACTGTGAACTAGGGAAACATATCTATGCACTGAGCTTTCTCTTTTCTTCAGTTCCCAACAATCACAGTTTTAGGTCCCGTCAATGGAACCATTTTTTGGCATAGTGGAAGACCCAGGGTTCAATTCTTCAATAATGCACCAACAAAACCATAACTACTGACTCTTTTGGCAACACCTGCGAAGAATATGAATTCTCACCTGAGGTAGAGGAAGGGGTGGTTGTAGGAATCCAGTGTTTGCAACCTTAGCTGGGACATAGATCTGTGATTGTAACACCTTAATAGAGCACTTAGCAGTTATAGTTCATTAGTATTTAACCTTTGTTTCCAATGTAGATAAACCCTAATAACATAACATCCTAGTATTCATCCAGATCTAATATACTCAATCACTAAGCATAAAGAAACAGATAAGATCTAGCATTCATTTGCACTATTGAGCACTAAGCTATTATATTCATCTAATCATACATCAAGATAACAACACTAAGCATAAATCATATAAAAAATATAACAACCATAATGCACAAAGAAACCACAACAAAGGATATACATGGTTCACGTCTAGCTTGGGGCTACATCCACCAACTCTTCTCTTCTTTATTATCTTCGATCAATCTTCTTACAGACACATAACATCAAAACCCTACTCCATAGAAGATAGGAGATCTATGCGCACCTCACCAGATCCTCCTTCCCCGAGCTAGGTTATATCACAAAGCCTCTATACTGTCTCTTACAGTCACTTGCACTTAGCCTTGCAAGCCTTACATAGTATGGACAAAGAATTTACAACTATCACTTAGCACAACATCACACAGATGGGTATCTTGTATTAGCACTTAGCAAGGTACCAAGCCCCTCTTTACATTGCCTAGACATCTATTTATACATTACAAAGAGGCCTAACCATGGGTAAACCCATGGGCCAACATCCCCATACCCGTTACATAAGCCCAAAACCCAAAATCCCTAAACAGGGGCCAAGATCCCGCGATCTCCGCCTTTGAAATCCTATTGAAGTCCTAAAATAGGTCAAACCTGACCAAGGATCTCCAAAACTTGGTCAAAGGCCAACACAGTGGCTTCTTGATGAGATTCAACTGTGTCGACTGATTCAGGTGCTATCCTTTCTTCGTTGACCCTGAGGATATCTTGAACTGATTGTTCCAAGACTGTTTCTTTCTCATCCCAACTCATGGCCTTAAACCTAGTTTCTTTAGGGTCAGCCATCATTTCCACCACCTCATCCTAGCTTTGAGCATTTTTGGTGAAGATATCATCCTCAAAAATGTCATGGGAATATGGCCAACATGATGATACCTATGACATGTGCTTCAGGACCAGACCCTTAGGGTCGTTCTTGTGAAAACGACCAGTCTGGAATCAAAAATCCAATTGTCTTAACCCTTCTTTCTTGTCCTGCACGGTGTCCTTTTCCATGTAGAAACCAATATGAAACCCATAGGGTAAGAAGGCCCACTTCTTATCCTTTACCAAAGTAGCATTATAACCTTGCAGGATGGTCTGATCACAGATTTCCCCTACTACTAGTTGATCAGCGACATATACAAGTAACAGATGGGGTTCTCCAATGGCACTGAAAACCCTGATGTAAGTATCTCACTCATCCAGATACTGATGGCCAACTTTTGATACAATGTTTTTGGATGCATTTGACACCCTTGGGCACTCTTTCTTGAACAACAAGAAATAAATACATGTAATAAACTAATCACAGATGAGAGAGTAAGATTTATTGTACTTGTTCTCCCATAATATGTTGAAATACACATGGACTGGGAGCTCTGATGTGTGCCAGCTCAAGTTCATTTTGACAAAGAAATTTTTGGCACAAATGACGTCCAATATATAAGAATACATATAGAAGGATGGGGTTTCTCCCTCTTTCACCATTAGAGCCTGTCGTATGCAAGTGCTCAGTTGTTTGGAGATGATGACACCCCAGTTAAAACCTATTATGGAAATGGCTACTGTATAAGCTAGAGACATCCAAGCCTTTGAAAACCTAGAGCAGTCTTTCTGCCCATGAAATCGACAAAGGAGGGCCATTAGATATATGTATGGCTCCCTCAGGTTAGTATTCGAGTACCAGCCAAAGGTCCGATTGGTGAAATTTTTATCCTCTCTCCACCATGATGCCATCACATTGCTGGTGTCATTTTTCTCATAGAAGCTTACAACAAAATTGGTGTTTAGCCATTCTTCTAGCTCTCTGAGATTGTAGTAATTTTTCACTTCCACTCGGAGGAAACCCTTGACACACTCGTCATTTTCATCAATAATCAAACATATTTGTGTGTCAATGTGATCGATAAGCCATTTCAAGAGTTCAATGCAGGGGAATACCAGAGTCCTTCTCGCCACCATGTGTAGATACGCATTTTGGACATTCGGGAGGAATTCATTGTCGAGTCTTCTCATATCAGGATCGTTGTGTGGAGTATATATAGGGAATTCCTCCCACTTTATTTTCTTGAAACGTTATTCCCATTGCGGGAATACTTTCTTGGTCCCAATGTTCACCTCTGTGTCTCCAAAGCTCAGGGTCTAAACAAAAACCTTCTTGGTGGTTGTTTTGATGATGGGAACCATATTTGGAGAAAATTCCCATTGTCTTACAACCGCTAGGGAAGAACCTTCTCCCACCTCTGGTTCTTGTAGCTTTGGTTCTCTTGGAAATTTCCTGGTAGTGGGTTTCTTCAGAGGCATCGTTCCTGCAACCGAAAACGATCCTTTAGGCAAGTGTACAAAGTAACAATGGATAAAAAACATATGAAATGAAGCATAAAACATCCGTAGACCGGTATATACTTGTAACACTTGCTAAACTATTGTTTAATACTCAATGGACCTTGGAATCTATCCCTGGACTGCTCATCTCACTCATTTGGATGTTCTGAAATCCTTCACGCACAGAATAACCTTGTTTACAATGACTCACAAGAATATAACGGGAGAGATCCTACCAGTCGTATCAACATGTTAATATGAGAAATGGGTGAAATTCAAAACAATCTACTGCTGAACCTCTTCAAATAAATTCTACGTTGGTTGATGGCGGAGGTGCAAAGGGAGATGCACTATATCATTAGTTTTAAGCGGTCCTTTTGATTCACGCATGAAGTAACAACTAATGCAATATATTGAAATTAATTGACCCTTTAAATGCACCATATCTAGCGTATCTTAGAGATAAAATGTCCCATTGTGTCATTTTCTTAGTGGGCAAATTGGAAATTGGAGATATCCTTATGCATGTTTCCATCGGTATCCCCCTGAGAAAACTTCCAATGCCGACGAATTTTGTCATACGATGCTAACGTGGTAAAATTGGTTTGGTGTGCGATGTGGGTTTCAAGAGCTAGTAGCGATTCAAGGGAAAACTAGATCATATGTATGATCACTCGAGAAATGACATATGGCAACAGAGGATAGGTGGTTTGACCATATATCTTAGTCGGAGTCATGTCTTTCAACAGAAAATGCGCATTAAAATAAACCTGGGATTGCCGAGGCTGAAAGGTATTGGGGTCGGATATCGGGGTTGACTTATCATGTCCTCCATAGGCTATCCTTATAAAAACTCGTCGATGCCAGAAGCTATCGGTGATTGACTATCAGAGATAGTTCTATCACGTAGTTCCTTTGTGGGTTATCATACTCGAAAACCCCCAATGCTAAAAATGTTTCGGAAGTCGGAGATTGGTGATATCACTTCCTTCTTCGCGAGCTCTTACTCTCTTAGTCTTTTGCCGAGGTCGAAGGGATTGGTCATTGGCTATATCCTCGGTGATTCTTGTTTCAAAAGAAATATCACATCTGTCGACACCGATGAAGATCGAGACTTGACAAATTTGGTTCTCTCTAGCATTTTCTTTCACGCTTAATCCTTCCCGATGTCGAATTCCTTAAGCAGGTCGGGGAAAGTTTTGAGTATCAATTCTCTAATTTAGATATTAGTATTTTAATTTAATGGTGATTTTCACATGCTCAAGAAAACTTTTAAATACTAAAATGAGATTGGAAATGGTAAGCAAACGCAACATTTTCCACAATGAAGACAAATCAAGCAATGCAAAAGAGCAAGTGGTACCCAAAAAGTAAAATTTGACATAGGATTTTTAGGGTGTGTTGAGTGCTCAACAAATGGAGATTCACTGGGCAAAAGCATAATCTCTATTCTTCCTTCATGCTTGGTTGATACGAAAGCTGGTGGAGATCCTTACTGGTTTCAAAGCAACCACAAGTTCCTTGGTGCTTCTTGTGTTGTATGTGAGAGATGAATTTGGAACAGAGTTCGCTATGTCACATGATTTAAGGTCAACCATTTTATTTCTAAACACAACTTTCAAAAGCGCAGAAATCCAGAAAGAAAAATAAAACAACAAAAAGTGCATTTCGCAATCATGAAAATACTCATACAATTTTTTATTTTATTTTTTATTATTATTGGAAATATTGTTTGAGAGCTTGGCCATTTACTGGGAGGGCATCAGGTTCCGCCCTCAGATTCTCTAAATGGTAAGTTCTTTCCCCAATCTTCTCAGCCACCTAGAAAGTTCCAAGCCACGGATTCTGAAACTTAGAATGCTTCCCTTTTGGCTCATTTGCTCTATCCCATTTTAGGACTAAGTCTCCTACTTCAAAAATTTTCTCTTTAGCCTTATGATTATCAAACCATATTTTCACTGTCTTTTGGTGAGATAGAAATTTTGACTTAGAATTTTGTCTCTCTTATTCTAGCATAAACAGAGTATCAATTCTTTGTTGTATGACCGATGAGGGTTCCCCGCTGGAATCTTGGGCTAGTTGAAGATATGGAAGATAAAGCCCATTTGGGAGAATGGCTTCCTTATCGTAAACCAGAAAGTAAGAGGAGTTTCCTATAGCTTCCTTGGGTGTGACCCTATAGGCCCATAGAGCGTTATGGAGTATATTATGCCAATTCCTTTGGTTATCTGCAACTATTTTTTTTAATATTCACACTAGGTTCTTATTAGTTGATTCTGCCACCCAGTTTCCATGTGGATAATAATTTTCAAAGTACCTAATTATGATTCCTTTGTCCGGAGAAAACTATGTCAATAGAGTGGAAGAAAAATAAGTTGCATTATCAAAAACTAGAACAGAAGGGACACCAAATCTTGTGATCAGCTTTTGTTCTATGAATTGGATCACCAGCTTCTCATTTACATGAGTCAGAGGGATGTCCTCTGCCCACTTAGTGAAATAATCGGTGGCAGTAAGTATGTACTCGTGTTGTTTCGAAGAACTGGGTGTAATTTCTCCTATGATATCCAAACCCCATTGCTCAAAAGGCCTAGAGACATTCATTGGTTGGAGTGGTACTACTGCTCTCTTCTCCCACCCAATACTTATTTGACAAGTTTTAAAGATCCTAGTGTAGGTGCGAGCGTCTTTGAACAAGGTGGGCCAATAATAGCCATCTCTTAGTATCTTATGAGCGGTGGTGTTTTCTGCGAAATTTCCACCAACAGGGCCATCATGGAGCTCCTTCAGAACTTTTTTTTGCGTCTTCATGTTTGAGACATATTAAAAGTACCCCATCATAATTAATCTGAAAGAGTACCGAATTTATGAGGCGATATTGTGTAGAATTTAACCTGAGAGATCTTCTTTCCCTAGGGTTGAGATTTTCTGGACAAGTCCCATGGTGTAGGAGATAAGTTAGATTTTCATGCCAAGACTCTGGCCCTGGGGAAATGTATGAAGCTACACCACACCATAATTCCATTTCATTCTCCATCCATAATCTTCATTTACTTGGTCCTGGGCTTCAACTGCGAGTTTGCACAACCCTTTCCCTTTAACTAGTTTGGCAATTTTTATATCTATATCAAATTCTTGGACCACTTCCATCCAGTTCTCTCTTCTTTCCCCCATATCTTTTTCAGTAAACAAGGATCGGACCACAGGGTGAGGCACATTCACTTTGGTGTGGTTCTTGAGGATGTAAGACCTGAAGTGATTTACTGTCTTATATATCACATAGACATGTTTATCAATAGCAGGATAATTAAGTTCGGCTCCCTCGAGGTTAGTGCTCATGAATGACACTAGAGCCTCATTGTTTTCATCATCCTTCTGAGTCAATACTTCAGATGATGACTAGTCAGAGGTGAAAGTATAGAGGAAGAAATCCCTATTGAAATCAGGACTTTGTAACACGGGGTCCTGGGATATAGCAGTTTTAATACTGATGAAAGAATCCTTTCATTCTTCATCCCACTTAAATTCAACATCTTTTTGAATCATCTTTTGTAAGGGTTTGATAGTTTCCGTGAAATCAGGAGTGAATTTTCTCACAAAATTGATTTTCTCTAAAAAAGACTGCATAGCTTTCCTGTTGTGAGGCAACGAGAGTTGAGATGTGGACTTAATCCTTTCTAGGTCTATGTGAATGCCTTCTTGAGATATAATGTGGCCAGCATCTTACCTTCCTTGACATCGAAAATAGTTTTCTTGGGATTTAAGGATATACCGTATCTCCTACACCTTTAGAAAATATGAGTTAAGTGTTGGATGTTCTCTTATCTATTATTTGAATACACAGTTACATCATCTAGATACACTTTCACACACTTGTTGATTAGTCCCTAAAATGCTATGTCCATTTCCCTTTGGAAGGTCGCCCTTGCGTTGATTAACCTAAAAGGAATGTGTTTATAAGCGAAGGTTCCCCACTTGGTTTAGAAGGTAGTTTTCAAATGATCTTCCTCTGAAACCAGGACTTGGTTGTAACCTGAGAAATCATCTAGTAGAGAGAATATCTCTGAGCCAGACATGGTCTGCAGGAGTTTCTCCATTGGCGAGACTGGGTAATTGTCCTTCTCTTAAGTTCTGCTGACTTTCCTAAAGTCTACAAATAAGTAAATTTCTCCATAATTTTTTCTCACAGGAACTAGATTTTCTACCCACGCGGAATTCCTAACCTGAAAGATGATCTTGGCATCTAAAAGTTTCTTTAATTCCTGATACATGAGAGTTTCTAGGGATGGGTGATATTTTCAGAGCTTCTGTTTGAAATGTTTCACCTTAAGTTTTAATGGTATAGTGTGTTGAATGATATAGGTGTCATAAGTTTTCAGATATCAGTAGGACCATGCGAAGACATATTGATATTGTTTGAAGAGTTTGAGATAAGCCTTTATTTCCTCTTTAGATATAGTCTTGTTGAGATTCACATTCTTTGGGTTTTCCGGGGTTCCAAGATTTATAGTTTCATACAGGGGACAGGAGCTACCGGGCTTTGCATTTTTAGGCCCCCTAAATCATTATTTTAGGTCAAACAGATTTTCCAAATTAGCTATCCCTTTCGGGATGGTGTGATATTTTGATCTGTCAATAGGTGGACCTGTCCGAGGATTAGTTTTTGACGATTTCTCTTGGAATACTTCATCGTCGATGGCCAAATATTTGAAATTGTCTTGGTTAGTCAGGAAGTTTATGATATGTTCATCTCCTTCAAAGACTTTCCAATTAGAAATGTTGTTACGCACCGATGGTTTGTAGAGTAGTTCCATAGTGAATCGGGAGGCTTCATAATATTATACAGGTGACAACCTTGAAGCAACTGTGGTCAGGGAATCAACAAGTATATTCTTTTCTTTGGGGATTGTGGTGATATTGAAAGATTCTAAATGCTCTATTAACCTATGTACTTCCTACTGATAATTATTTAGGTGCTGAGAATTGCAATGTATAGTATTCCTTACTTTTCTAACGATAATCTCTGAGTCTTTGAAAACTTTCAATTCTTTGATGTTTAATTCTATGGCTTTCTTTAAACCTTGTACTAGAGATTCATACTCGGTGGTGTTATTGGTGTATTTGAATTGTAGTCTACAGGACAGGAAATGATGTCTACCTTTTGTATCAATGAGGATGCACCCTGCACCTGATCCTTCCTATGATTTAGATACATCAAAGTATATTTTCCAAATTTGTGAATGACAATCACCCTTTTCCTCTTTCTTATTACTTTCTTGCTCCCCTATCTTTTGTTCTGTAATCTCTAGCACAGGGTCTTGATAGAAGAGGGTGTCTTCTGTTAGTATCGACGACTTCTCTTGAAAAACCATTTCAGAGTTTTGAGTGAGAGGGACATCGGATAAGAGATGAAAAAAGTTCCCAAAGTGGGAATCGTAGGAATAATTGCCCAGCATGGGGAAATTTGTGGATGAGGCTTCGTTCATGGTTTCTAGATCAGTGACTGTATGTTTTAGGTATCTCTCCCAATCGATTATGATCATATTATTGTATCCCTTCAGTGGTAGCCAAAGGTGTGCCCAGTCTGTACTAAAGTACCTATTTAACTTCTCAGACCAATCTCGACTTAGTAATAACCCATAGGCCTATGGGATGTCTACTACAATGATTTCAATCACTTGCAAAAACTTAGGATGTGTCACTATCCTGATCATTACATCTTTGATTTCCCCCATGAATTTGACCTAGGTTCTGTCTAGTTGTATCACATGTTTATCGCTCTTGAGAGGAACGAAATTTAATATTTTGCAAATAGACAAGGGAATAACATTCGAAGATGCTCCCGAATATACCAAGAAATTGTGGAGGTTCCTGTTGAAAACTTAAAATGTTAAGATAAACAATGGGACAAAAGGTTTTCCCTTCTTATCTTCTGAGCAGGTATTCATAGTTGATTTATTTACTAGATCTGTGGAAGTTAGATTTATTTGTTGCTCATTGATTTTCGTAGGGTTTTCTACTGATTTCAACGCTTGTAGAAGGAAATATTTTTGCTGAGGGATTCTGCATATGTCCATAACCAATATATTAGCCTTCAACTTCTTCAGATCTTCAACTACGTTCTACTCCAGTTTGGGTGATTCTCATGTATGGATTCTAATAGGGTTATTACGGGGAGAAAAAGGTGATTTCAGGTGATCGAGAGTTGACCTTTCCCCTGATGTTTGAGTGGTAGTAGGATCCTTTGAGACAGGAGGACCTTTATTTCTAGTTTGCACAACCAAGATCTCTGCGGGTGGTTCTTGAACCTGAAATAGGTCATCGGAAGGAATAATTAGGTCAGGATCCCATATCAGGATGGTTGTATCTTATGGTGGGTCAATTTCTTCCTAGTCAACAACATTCATAATCGAATTGATTGGTTGTTCGGTTAGGGAAACCTCGTCTAAAAAATGGTTGGCCATCAAATTTATGGCATGCATCCATTGAGGGCAGTCTCTTTTAGAGTGGTTTTCCTGGTAATAAGTATAGAAGGAATCATATGTGACATTTCCTATATCAATATTCACGTTAGCTAGGGGAGGTTTAATGGATTTTAACGATGGGTTCCTTTTAAAGAAAGGCTTATAGGGACTTTGGCCTTGGTTTCCTTCCCCTGCGTTTCTCTTCATGTCTATGATATCGTTCGATACTTTCTTAACCATGAGTTGTAGATCTTCTATGTCTCCATTACCCTTGTTGGAAGTGTGTTCTTCTTGTTTCCCTTGCAGTCTAGTCAGAAGGAGTCCTCTCTTGGGAGGAGGTTGAACATCTTTCTTAACTAAAGAGACCTAGCCTTGTTTACACCCTTTCATTTGGAATTCTATCATTTTAGCTTCTTCAAAATTATCAGCTAAGGTTTTTTTTGCAACCCTCTTCACAAACATGGAAATATAAGTTGGGAGCGCATTAGGGTATACTTCGATTTGTGAATCTTGAGCTAGTTTGGCTTCGGGCTGGAATTTTTTTAAGATGTTTGTGAATCTTTGATTGAAACCTTTAACCTTTTCTTTTGAACTCATAGTGGCAGTGAACAACTCAACCATCAGAGCTCTCGTAATAGTCTCTTATGCAAACTTATTTAGAAAATATTTTTGAAACTTTTTCCAACTAGTTATGGATCCTACAGGTAAGTTAAAATACCATGTGGAGGCTCAAAAGTGTAGGGGAACAACCTACAAACTATGTCTTCATGCTGACCATTCATAATCCTGATCGCTAATATAAATTTCTTGATATGATCTTCAGGAAAACCTGACAATTCAAGGTCGAACTTAGGAAGTAACTTCTATGGATGTCGAGGAAGGTTATGGACTAGTCCTGGGAGGGCCAAAGCGTATCTATCCAACCGGGGTTGATTTTTCAGAGGTGGGTTCCCCCTTTCTTCATTGTGGTTGTTATTGCCTTCCATATCTTCAGACTCTGATTTAAACTCCTCCTCTTCGAAAAAATCGTCTAGTTCAGAGACGTCGTCGACTAGCATTTCGGGTATCATATCAAGAGGATATTAGATTTCGGTGATTGCTAAATCTATTAAGTTATCTATCGAGTGCACGAAAACCTCGTCAGGAGTACTAACCACTGTTTTGCTTTGTTTTTTTCTTCGAGGGATTATCAGAGCTAAGGACAATGCACCGATCTCTCATGCGTATGCTCTTGTGATTCTTCTTACTTGATTTACTTCCTCATGAGAAAGAGTGTAAGGTATTTTAGGGTGAAAAGCTTCTTCCTCGGGTTGGGGTGAGTTAGTCATTTCAGGAGTACTCAATGTGTGTGGGATGTCTTGGGAATAACTATCCATGCATGTGGGTTGTTTTCAATCTATAGGTTGTTTGAAATACTATGTAAAATATATCTCCAACCATTCATTC
Source organism: Picea mariana (assembly GCA_032191745.1). Taxonomy (NCBI): domain Eukaryota; kingdom Viridiplantae; phylum Streptophyta; class Pinopsida; order Pinales; family Pinaceae; genus Picea; species Picea mariana. Next base: position 81,232 of record JASDQU010308852.1, on the reverse strand, counting down.
TTAGGCCCTCCTTATAGCGCCAATTCTGTTGATGGGTCCTAGATACCTTGATTCAACAGTAGGAACCAAACCCACCACCAAGGCCCAATTAGAATTTGTAGTGTTTAATCGTGGAATGGTTCTCCAGATCTTGCAATCTAGCCAATTTATAGATGGGATTTATGTTTTCTTGTGAAGGATCTTCCTTCAGTTCGGACTATCTCTTTTTGTATTTTCTCTTGGGTGGGACCGATATGAGATGTAAGCTGGTATAAACCAACCTGGCAAAAAAACAGAACTAAGTTCTAACTACTGGGGAAGAGGATGAACTTGGGATAACCCGCTACTCAATCATGCAGATGACAATTTTATACCACATGCCTAGTACTAATACATTTACCATGTGAGCATCCAATTACTGTCTGAGAAACTAATTACCCGAAATAAAACACATATGCAATAAGATAATGGCAAGAAAAATAATTCACCTATTTAATCATCCATCATGTAATAACACCACGATTCATCTTCCTCATTAAAGTAAAGAACAACAAAATATTGCACTAGATAACTTGACAATAGATTAAATAGCTCTTACTCATTACAACATCATTCATGAAACGAGATAGGAAATAGTTCTTCTCCACGTCTAATCACATGCATTTGATGAAAATAATTTTGTCTCTGGTCTAGAAGGACTTCTCTATTAATGGTAGCTTCAAAATAATTCTTAACAACCAGAAAGAAAGAGTTCTTGCAACAACCATCGATGATTAACTAATTGGTTGATGTTCTTATTTATAACATACAATTTAACTAAAAATAATGGCTAAGTGTAGTTTAAAAAAAACAAAATTCTCCATGTGGCATCCTCTTCTAACAGTTTCTTTAACAGTCAACTCAAGATATGCCTTCGAAAGGGTGACTTTTCTCATACTCCAACCAACTGATAAACATATCATCACAAGTTTGGGCCCACAGAAATCTGTGCTGCTCCATCGGAGCCGTATAAATTCCTCTGACCTCCACCGCATGCGCTCGGTACTTTACTAGACTAGTTTTTAATTTCTTTAGCATAGTCCGAGCTCTAATCGGATGTTCCATAAATATTTTCACTTGTCCTAGCGTCATTTCAGACACCTTTGCTAGCTCTTCATCCCATTATAAATCTTGCTTGGTATGCAATTCGACTGTGTCACACAAGTCGACGAAGTTGTCGAGGTTGCCGAACTCGGGGAGTCTGATATCCTTTATTGCTTTGTTAATTTTCCCCTAATGTTTCTTTCATTTGGCCCACTACTCTTGAATTTTTTGGTGTGGTTCCTAAGAAATATTATCCCAATATCTAGCTGATAGCTTCATGCTATCAAGACTACTTTTTCCCAGCACCTGGATGTCGTGTTCTTCTTTATCCTGGCCCTATTGAATTGCATCAATGTATTCAAGTCTCTCTACATCTTGTTGCGCCCTTTCATTCCACCGCTCCATATCCTTTCACGTTGCAAGTTCCATGAGAGTGTCTTCCTAGAGCACAACTATATTTTCAGTGAAAAGGTGCCTCTCTTTTTTGAATTGGCTGTAAGCTTATTCGAACTTGCTTCTCAGGTGTACCATGGTCCGAGTGGTGCCCTGATAGTATTCAGCTAGGTGGTGCAAATGTTATAGTTCATTCATGGTGGAGGCTAGCTCCTTTTCATATCATTTGGCTCTGTCCACAGTGGCATCTAAGAGTGCCATCCCCATGCCGAGGAGCTTAGATGTTCTGTCATTTTCTAGGTTTATCAATTTTTCCTCTATAGTGATGAGGAAGGAGTGATCCAACGTGATCCTCCTTTTCTTTGTAGTTCTCTAGATGATGGCCTTCCTCTTTTGATTATAGGAGATCAAATAAATATCTTCTACCGCATCCACATGTTTGGGAATCTGTTGATCACCCCATGTGAGTGTGTTTCCCAAATTTTCGATGGTGTATACTTGTTCAAGATCGGGTTCTTGAACTTTTTCATTATGCTCCGAAGGCCTGGCCTCCTCCTGTCGCTTGTTAGGGATCTGAGTATCGAGCGGAATAGAGGCATCAGGAAGAGACTCGATACTTACTTGTTCATTGGCCATTGAAATGTCGATTTCATTTTGTGAGGATCCTTCCTTTGGCTCATCCGGTTTTGATTTGTCCTTCAGATTTTCTGCTCGAGTTTCTAGTGCATCAAGCCTCTTTGTGTCAGGAACATTTTCAATTTCTATTTCCTTTCATGGGATCTCCTGGGTTTGGACCTTGGGAGTAGAAGAAGAAGTCTTCTCAGGTCCCTTTTCTTCTTGGACATGGACAGGGGTCCCACGAGATGAATCCAAGCTTTCATCATCACTATATATATTTATAAACGCGTTCAAAGGATTAGGCGTGCTTGTTTCTACTGATAGTCGACATGTCTCTGGTTGAGTTGTCACACCTACCAATGATCCATCTGGTGGCATTGTGGATCTAGGGTCATCTAACTCATTGATGTTATCAAGGTTCATGAAATCAGGGCTGCTTGGCCCCGTTGAGATTTATTCTAGGCTATCGGTCGGAAGCCTTGGCAATCTGACGAGGTCCGGGTTATCCTGTATCCACTTCATTATCTATTGGGCCCGTTGATACATGAGTCACCCCATCCCCTACATATCTTTAACCTTAGAGAAATTCCTATATTGTACTGGGGATACCTGGGAAATCTATGTTGTTTCGGTGGCTTCTTTAGGAGCTTCCACCGCTTCGCCTGATTCGGGTGCTATCCTTTTTTCACTGGCCCTAAGGATTTCTTGAGATGATTGTTCTAAGACTGTTTCTTTCTCATCCCAACTCATGGCCTTAAACCTAGTTCCTTTAAGGTCAACCATCCTTGTCACCAACTCATCCCAGCTTTTAGCATTTTCAGTGAATATCTCATCCTCAAACCTGTCATGGGCATATGGCCAACAGGGTGATACCTGTGATGTGTGCTTCAGGACTAGACCCTTGGGGTCGTGCTTGTGAAAATGGCCAGTCTAAAAAAGAACTTCAATTGGCTTAACCCTTCTTTATTGGCCTGCGTGGTGTCCTTTACCATGTAGAAACCAATATGAAACCCATAGGGTATGAAGGCTTGCTTCTTATCCTTTACCAAAGTAGCATTATAACCTTGTAGGATGGTCTGATAACAAATTCTCCCTACTACTAGTCGATTGGGGACATATACAGGTAACAGATGGGGTGCTCTAGTGGTGTCAAAAACCCTGATGTAAGTATCACTCTCTTCTAGATACCAATGGCCAACTTTCGATACAACCTTTTTGGCTGCATCCGACAACCTTGGGTACTTTTTCTTGAACAACAAGAAATAAATACGTGTAATAAATTGATCGCAGATGAGAGAGTAGGATTTATTGTACATGTTCTCCCATAATATGTTGAAATACACATGGATCAAAAGCTATAATGTGTGCCAGCTCAAGTTCATTCTGACAAAGACATTTCTAGCACAAATGAGATCCAATAGATAAGAATCCATATAGAAGGATGGGGTTTCTCCCTCTTTCGGCATTTAATCCTGTCGTATGAAAGTGCTCAGTTGTTTGGAGTTGATGGCACCCCAGTTAAAACCTATTCCAAAAATGGCTACCATATAAGCTAGAGGCATCCAAGCCTCTGAAAACCTAGAATAGTCTTTCTCCCCATGCAATTAATAGAGGAGGTCCATTGGATAGATGTACGGCTCCCTCAGGTTAGCAGTCGGTTACCAGTCGAAGGTCCCATCGGTGAATTTTTTATCCTTTATCCACCACAATGCCATCGCCTTGTTGGTGTTGTTTTTCCCATAGTAGCTTACAACAAAATCAGTGTTTAGCCATTCTTCTGGCTCTCTAATCTTGTAGTAATTCCGCACTTCCACTAGGAGGAAAATCCCGACACACTCATCGTTGTCATCATTAATCAAACATCTTTGCATGCCAATGTGATTGATAAGACATTTCAAGAGTTTGATGCAGAGGAATACCAGAGTCCTACTCGCCACCATGTGAAGATACGCCTCCATGTGAAGAGTCTTCTTGTATCAGGATCATTGTGTGGGGTATATTCGGGGAATTCTTCCCGCTTAATTTTCTTGAAATGTTATTCCCAGCACGGGAATACTATCTTGGTCCCAATGTTTTTCTATGTGTCTCCAAAGCCCAGGGTGTGAACGAAAAACTTCTTGGTGGATTTTTTAATGACGGGCAGTAGCTTTGGAAAAAATTCCAATTTTCTTGCAACCACTGGGGAGGAACCTTCTCTCACCTCTAGTTCTTGTATCTTTGGTTCTCTTGGAGATTTCCTGGTGGTGGGTTTTTTTGGAGGCATCATTCCTACAACAAAAAACGATCCTTTAGGAAAGTGTACAGAGTAACATTGGATACAAAATGTATGAAATGAAGCATAAAAAATCCATAGATGGGTACATACCTTTAATGCTTGCTAAAATGTTGTTTAATACTCACTGGGGCTTGGAAGCTATCCCCTGATTGCTCATCTCGCTCCTTTGGATGTTCCAAACTCCTTCACATGCATAATAATGTTGTTTACAATGACTCAAAAGAATATAATGGGAGGGATCCTACCAGTCGTATCAACCAGTTAATATGAGTAATGGGTGAAATTCAAAACACAATATACCACTGAATCTCTACAATAAATTCTACGCGGGTTAATGGCGGAGGTGCGGAGGGAGATGCACTATATCAACAGGTTCAAACAGTCCTTTTGATTTGCGAATGAATTAGCATCTAATGCGATATTTTGAAATTAATTGACCCTTTAAATGCGTCGTATCTAGCATATATTAGAGATAAAATGTCCCATCGCGTGGTTTTCTTAGTGGGAATATTAGGAATCAAAGATATCCTTATGCATGTTTTCATCGGTATCCTCCTAAGAAAACTTCTGACGCTAATGAATTTTGTCTCATGATGCTAACATGGTAAAACTGGTTCAGGGTGTGATGTGGGTTCCAGGATCTAGTAACGACTCCAGGGAAAGCTAGATCGTATGTCTGATCACTCAGGAAATGATAGATGGAAATAGAGGATAGGTGGTTTGATCGTATATCTTAGTCAGAGTCATGTCTTTCAACATAAGACGTGCATTAAAATAAACCTAGGATTGTTGAGGCCGAAAGGTATTGGGTTTGGTGATCAGGGTTGACTTATCATGTCCTCCATGGGCTATCCTTCTAAAAACTCACCGATGCCGGATGTTATCAGGGATCAACTCTCAAAGATAGTTCCATCACGCATTTCCTTTGTGGGTTATCATACTAAAAAATCCCCGATGTCGAAAACGTTTCGGAAGTCGGTGATCGGTGATATCACTTCATTCTTCACGAGCACTTACTCTCTTAGTATTTCAATGAGGCCAAAGGTATCGGTCATTGGAGATATCCTTGATGATTCTTGTCGAGAAATAAATCTCACGTATGTCGACGTCGATGAAGATCGGGACTCGATAACTTTGGTTCTCTCTAGTGTTTTCTTTCATGCTTAATCCTTCCTTTTGTCAAATTCCTTAAGCACATCAGGGAAAGTTTTGGCTATCAATTCTCTAATTTAGATATTAGTCTTTTAAGTTAATAGCGATTTTCAAATGCCCAAGAAAACTTTTAAAGACTAAAATGATATTGGAAATGGTAAGAAAACACAACATTTTCCACAATGAACACGAATCAAGTAGTGCAAAAGATCAAGTGGTACCCAAAACGTAAAATTTGACATAAGATTCTTAGGGTATGTTGAGTGCTCAATAGAATTTTCTTGATTGGTCTGATCAAACAATGAAGGCATGTCATAGATTGGTATCTCATCTACTGGCTTCATTCTTGAAGTGGACACAATATTTTCCTTCAAGATCTCTTGTCTAGCTTCTTAGAATATCTCCTCTTTGCGCGCATCAAACTTCCGTTTAGGCATTGTATTCTTCCTAATCCACTGGTACTGGCCCTCATCCTTCTTAGCTACAACTTATCCTATATTGGCTCCATCTCTAGTCACTATGCTAATATTCTTCCTGTCCTCTTCTATGTTTTCCACCCTAATCCATTGTACGTTCTGATTAGTTTGGTTCCTCTTGTCTTGTATTTTTATCAACAGTGTTGGACAATATTTTGTTTCATGGTCCACTACAAAATAGTACATACATGCCATAGGTGGATGTGGGCAGTCTCCAGCATAGTTCCTTGGATTCTAATAGTTATTCTATAGTACTAGTCTTCAACCTCCACCAAAACCTCTTCCTCCACGACCTCCTCCTCTGAAGCCTCCTTTGTTTCCTTGATTATCTCTGCACAGTGTATTATACTAAGTTCCTTGATTATACTATGACTAAGCTTTATTGTACTGTTGTGGTGTTGTGTATTGTTGTGTAGGATGATATTGTTTCTTCCCTTGAAACTGTTGTGAATTATACTATGGTTGTGTTGCAAACTACTTCACGAGATTGAATTGTGGCTGCCACTCATATTTTCCTATTACATGCTCATTCTGCACCCTGTATGTATCTTCAATTCTTTCTTTCATCATCTCCAAGGTTCTACAGTCCTCATATTCATGCCTAAATGACTTACAAAAGTTGCAAACTGTACTCTTCGGTACTTTCTGGTACTTTTTCATTAGGGGTTAGTGATAGGGATCATGCCCATGTGTTTTGAAAATATCACACCATGGTCCTCTTGAAGCTAAAAGGTTTGGCATACCCACTCCATTATATTGTGAAAATAATTGCCAGTCATTCTTGTGATGGCCTTCTTTCTTGCACATTGTACACCAAACATCTTCTCTTTTCTCCTTTCCTTTGTTCTGATTTAACTGGAATGTTAAGTTCTTCAGATCTTGCTTCAACTCTTTCACAACTAGATCTGTGTGATTGTATTGGTTTTCCTCTAAATTTAAAGATGCTTCCAGGTCCTCCCCCTGACTTTGCAATTTTTTCTATCTCAAAGGATATTTCAAGTGTGGAAACAAAGAATTAACAAACAAATGTCTATGTTGTGTATCAGTAATGGTGTATTTTAACTTACATTTTAACCTCTTGAATTTTTGGTCCACTTCCCAGACTGATTCTCCTGGTTTCTATTTGATCTCTATCATTTCATTCATAAACTGGTCTTCTAAACTTGGATTCTCAAATTCATTTATTAATTGCCTCTTCAGATATGATACAATTGTAGGTGTTCTTGTTGGGTTATTTGTTGAAAGACCCATGAACCAATATAATGCACGGTCTCTAAAATTTATTTCCAACTACGCAACCTTTGTGTCCTCATATTTAATCTTCTTTGTTTCCCATATCTTCTCATAGATGATTTTTTTTTTTACTAGGCCATCTAACCCGTCCCCTTAGAACTCTGGTAACCAGATGGTTGGATCTTGTCCTGCCATTGTGAAATTTGTTGAAATACCACCTCCATGCAGTGTAGAGACTTGATTTGTACTTGTTGAACTTCCACTTCTACTACTAGACCCACATCCTGAAAAAATTCTTCTACAACTAATCACTTGTTGGTTAACTTCTTTTTATTCTTTAGTTGTGTTAGTCACACATGGCATTGTGGGTTGCACACTAATTTGGATCTGGAATGGAGAGTCACCTTCTTCTACATCATACCCATGACCTCTATTTTTCCTCTCATATGTGGCACACTAGATGTCCTCAATCTGTCCTATGGCATGTAGATCCTCTACCTCTTCCTCATCGCTTTCCAAGCCCTCTCGCTCCACTATAACCCTCTTCTTATTATTCATCCTATACTAGTAGGGTCATCCGTTGTACGTCACATCTACATTCCTTATTATTTCCCTGGTTTGTTCATCATCCATCATGATGGGGTCCATTACCTCTTTCTTATGGCTACCCTCCAACACCTTCTCCATTTCTTAGGTCTTCCTTATTTCTTTCCCCAACTCCCCCATGTGCGCAGAGTGATCTAGTTGTCTGATTCCATGGTCATCACACCTTTATCATTTAAGAAGATCTTGATCAATGTGTAAATATACTTAATATACCTCCCTTTGGGTCCCTTCAATTATTCCTTATCTGAAATAGTGTATTACTTTGTTGTATCTACTGCAAACTCAGTGATAAAAGCCAAAGTAATGATGTCTAACCATAAATCCACTGTTCACATGAATTTATTATTAACTCTTTCCAACTATGCGATATTTTTAGCATTCCATGTTACTTGTCTATTAGGATTAGTTAGATGGGTATCCTTCAACCTTAACTCCCACTCCTGTAATAACTATGGAAAGAAGCAAAAATATTCTTCATGAAAATCAGTAAAGACATACCTTTGCAGGTACTAGCGTGGTGCATACCTGGAACCCTTATTTTCCTTTTCTATGAAATCCAACTGCTTTGTCTCTAACCATATTTCAATCTCTTGCTTCATAAGATTCCATGGCCTCTTCTTCACCAAACCCCTTCCTATCTCTCCTTCTAAGTTCTAGCCAAAAACAAAACCATTTCTTGGACTTATGGTCTGACCCGGGTTCTACCTTGGTTCTGGAATAAAACACTTATCACCATCGACCCTTCTGGTAAACCAGAATGTTACACTCAACATAGAGTGTACAACACAGTCTCACCTGATATGGTTTATGGGTGACTACAAGACACATGTCTCTGCAGTATTGGAATGGATTGGGGAATGTTATTTCTTGCTTCTTACTTATACTTAACCATGCATTCTATTATAATATTCATCAGATCCATCCATCCATTCATTCATATCATTTATTCTACATATATATTCTAGTGCGCATTGTAATTAAATCCATTCATTCATCTATCTAATCATTCAAAATATAAATGCAGAAATGATAGCACATTCAGACACATTGCAAACAGAGTTTTACCATGGTTCACCCCCCCTTGAGATACATACACAAAGATATTTTTCTTCTTTTCTTATTCATCAAAAGGCATTGCACGCATTACATCTTAGGATAATGGAGAGTAGTGAGGTAGACCAGGATTGCACCAAGCTCCATATCTTGTGACCTGAACCTTAGCTACATCTCTAGATTAACTCCATATGATCTCCACAACTCTTCCAAACAAACTTCGACTCCAAGAATATGCTTCAAGTACTCAAACATCCATACCAAAATATCACAAAGCCTAGATGGGATACATAAACAGATAGATAGATCAATGCGCCATTCTACCTTAGAATTCTTCTATTTATATTAAAAATTGGGTTAAGCCCTTACAATATGACTCCAAAAGACTAACCCTAACATGGCTAGGTTTTTCCACATATGAGCCATATTTCCGCAAATACTGTCGCGAGCGTTGATTTTCCTCAAAATATGGCATAGTATCCTTCTTGGTCCAATATTCCTTGTTTTTTGTGTTGTTCTCCCAAAAATGATTGCTCCAATAGTGATGTTAAGAACAATAAAGATCACAAAGAAGAGGACTCAAAATGAAAAATAGGAGATATCATTTGTAACATCCCCCATTACCAAAAGACCCAAAAATTTGCTTAGAAACCACAAGGTAATGCACCCAGTCCCAAGCTGAGTCATGCCACACAATTTTTTATTCTATGTAACCAATTCTATAGTAGAAATATCTCTGAAAAATAGTTTGCGCGTGAAAACCTCTTTGTTCCACGTGCAACGTCTATTTCTCATTTGTGCATGTGAAACTGTTTTCGAGCATGCACGGCAATTAGTTTTTGGCGCACACACAAATTTAACCCTCGTGCTAGAATATCATGAACATTGGTACATAAATTAACATCTAATATTTATTAACTGGCATGCCCTGCATATGAAACCATTATTCAATAATAACATTAACATGCACAACCATGCATATTTACATACCAATTCAACAACAGAATTAGCGTAAACATAAACACAATAAGAAACATGTAAACACATATAAAATAACACTTATCTTTTTTTGTTTTAAATCACCATATGTGTGCAAACCTCAGATGTTCCTCCCATCCATAGAATCTATTGTTCATAAACTCTCAACAATAGGTCACCCCCGAGCTGGGGCTATGACTCCACCAAGGAAAAATCTACCTAAGACAAACTAATTCTAACAACAACTCAATAAAGAACATACTAAACCATACACTCCAACAACAGTTCCCATATCACAACCTCTCATTCCCCACAACTTGTCTTGCCTGTGGAAATGTGCTCCATTCTATGCTCAATAGTCATTTGGGCTGTCCCACTTCCCTTCTTGGGCTTCAGTAAAAATCCAATGAAAAAGTCTCAGAGATCTGTAACACCACTTGTAACACATGGTTCTTCAAGGAGTTACAACACCTACTAGCTCACACACAGGAAAAATAGTTCGAGCAACTCTCTCACCTAGAGAGAATTCTCCACAGGATTGAAAACCTTCTTCTTCAAACCAAACCCCCAAGGATGTACTAGGTAATGAACAACTTTAGCTTCTTCTCACTTGTTGGCACAGGGGTAGACCCAGGGTTCAACTCTAACAATGCACCAAAAATCCCTAACTATTGGCCCTTTCGATAACCCCTACGGAGAAGATGCAGTATCACCCGAAGTAGAAATAGGGGGTTGCAGGACACATGTGTCTACAACGAGAGGAAATGCAGAGTGGATCTGGGGAAACAACACACAACAATCTAGATATTCTTTACCACGCTTAAGATTACTTCACAAGTTATATCTCAGATTTAGCACAACAGTGCAACAATAGTATAACAGAAAGTAAATAACACACCATTAACCATAGAGAACAACAAGATATACATGGTTCACCCTCTCCCTAGGGATACATCCACATAACTACATTCATTGATATATTATATGAAAACATACAGTTCTATCTGCGCACTTAGCTTGCATATCTCTCTCTCTTTCTCTTCATCTCTCCCCTCCCCGCGCACCTAGATGCAAGGTCGATCTCGCACTTAACTAAAGATCTTATAATACAATAATATTCTCACAACACAATACTCTCCTCACGCAACAACAATAATCACTCAACATTAACAACACAATCCACTTCGAACAAACCCTCCCAAGTCTTCTAGACCTTTATTTATACATTACATGACCAACGTCTAGGTGTCAAAACCCTAGATCCCAAAATCCTAGGTGTTTAAAACCCTAGGTCAACTTGACCTGTGTTTCCAGGGCTTCACCAACCTGTCTTTCCTTCTTTACCATGAGGTTCTCCAAAGCACTCGTTGATGGATTTTTCCACTTGCTGAGTTGTCCATGATCCATTTTCTTTGTTTATCTATCTTCCTTGATCTTCTCTTCCAATGGATAGCTTTCCCTTACTTCTATCCTTCTTTTCTTCTTCTTAGACCACTTTGACCCATTCTCAGTTAATGTGCCTTCCATGCAGTTCACACTTTGCTCGTATTCCTTAATCTTCACTTCCTTCCATAACCAAGGGCCAACATGCCCCCATCACTCACCTGTGACTCATCCTGAGTCACTGCAATACTGGACCTTCTCTTTTACTTCGACTTCAGACTGCAAAGATCTACCTGTTCTTTCTGCTCTATCCCTCCCTATTGTGTGTAGACTAGATTTTTTGTGTCTGATACCCATTTTCAGCTGCACTTGGTACCTAGACCCTTCTTCCTTTGTTTTATTGAGATCTACGAGGCAACGGGTTCTCATAATACAATTTCAACCTGCTCCCATTTGCTTAACCTTCTCTCCATTATCCATTCAGATTCTTCAACTGCTCAACTCCTCCTTATGTAACATAGGCGACCTCATATGGCTCTATCCAATGTGTCCTGAGCTTCCCTGGATGCTTCATGAACTTGCTGTCGTATACTAGCACCACATCTCCTTGTTTGAATTATTTCCTCTTGATATGTCTGTCATGGTATGCCTTTGCTCGTTCCTTCTGTACATGTTGATGAAATCCTACCATAAACCTGTCCTCCTCTAGTTCTACCAATTGCGCGAGCCTCTCTTGAACAACACCAGTGCAATCCATATTTGTAAATGTTGCAATTCTTAATCTAGGAACTAAATATTCCATAGGTACCACTGCTTCTACACCATAAACTAACTTAAAAGGAGTATGCATTTTCATATTCTTGGAATTAGTTCGATATGCCCATAGTACTGTTGGCACTCTCAAATCCCAATCATCTATGTTCAAACTGCAAATCTTCATCAACACTGTCTCCAAGATATTATTGAAATATTTGACTGTACCATTCGCTTGTGGGTGGTATGGTGTTCTCTTCTGATGGTGGATTTCAAATTCATGAGTTAAGGCCTCAATAGTCTTATTAATAAAATGAGTACCTTGATCACTCATAAGGATCTTCGGGCATCCAAATTGGGTTATGATATCATAAAATATGAATCACGCAGCTGTAGTTGCACTACAATCCTTAATTGCTCTTCCTTCTGTCCATCTGGTCAAATACTTTGTCGCAGTGATGATGTATCGAGCTCCTGTGCACTTTCTTCGTGGGTTTATAGGTCCTAGCAAAATCAATAGCCCATTTATCAAATTCCTATAAGGTTGTCTGAGGTGTTAAAGGAATCTCATCTCTTCTAGAATGTTTACCTACTCTTTGGCATACATCACAAGGTCAATAGTATTCCTTAGCATTTTTGTGTAAATTTGGCCACCAGAGGCTAGCTCTAAGAACCTTCTGTGATGTTTCTTTTCCTACATAATATCCTCCTGCGATGCATTCATGTTCTTCTGCCAAAATCAATGGTCTTTCTGCCTCCATAACACATCTCCTCAAGATCTCATCAGGTCCCATCTTGTATAGTTGTCCTTCTATAAGTGAAAAATCTGTAGAACAAACTACCAATTATTTCTTCTGAATAATTGTATATTCGTGAGGTGCCATTCTTGTAGAGAGGAACTGGACTATCTCAGTGAAGTGATCATCAACCTTTATGATGGCCAACAACTGTGCATCTGGTAGTGTATCCTCCAAACTGGTATGTTCCTCTCCATGCTCTAACCTAGATAAGTGGTCAAGTCCCTTGTTCATTCTCCCTGGCTTGACCACAATTTCAAAATCATATTTCTATAATAACAGTATCCACCTACATATTCTTCCCCCCAGCAATGAATTTTTGACTAAGTATTTCAACACATAATGATCTGTGAACATATTAAAATGTCCTCCTAACAAGTAGTGTCTAAACTTCTATAGTTCGTACACCATGGCTAAACCTTCTATTTTAGTAGCAGTGTAATTTATCTCGGCTGTAGAGAGATTCCTGCTAGCAAAGGTGAGTGGATGGTCAATATCTCCTACTCTTGGTTGTGCTAACACTGCTCCTAATGCAATAGATGAAGCATTGACATGCACATGGAATTCCTTACTCCAGTCTGGGAAAACCAAGATAGGCACCGTGACCATCTTATATTTTACTGTGTTGAAGCTTTGCTGACATTCCTCTGACCATTGAAACCGATTATATTTATTTAAAATATTTTCCATGGGTGTTTTTATCTATGCATATCCTTTGATAAACTTCTTGTAGTATCCAATATGTCTCAGCACAGTGCGCAATTGTCTAACCAAAGTAGGGGGAGGTAGATTAACAATGATGGAAATCTTAGAAGAATCTACCAACAACCTTTTCTTACATACAATGTGTCCTAGATATACTCCAAAAGGTGACATGAAAATGCACTTCTTCAGTTCAGGGAAATCTGGAATTGCCTGCGCTTATCTAACATTAGTCTCAAGCATTCAATATGATCTTTTAATAAGCTAAAAATAGTCTAATCATCAAAATATGCTTCCAAAAATTTATGTAAAAACTCTTTGAATGCTTCGAACACCACCCTGGAAAAGATGGCTGGTGCATTCTTCAATCTGAAAGGCATCATAGTATACTAGAAAGAACCCCATTCTATTGCAAATGTGGTATTATGGCAATCTTCCTTAGCAATCCCGATCTGGTGATAACCTGAAAATCCATTTGTGACTGAATATACCTCATGTCCTCCTACATTATCTAACACTTCATCATTAAATGGTGTAGGGAATGGATCATGTAAGCATGCATCATTCAGTTTCCTTAAATCCACATAGATCCTGATCTCTTCTGTCTTCTTATCTTGGACCACCATAGGGCTAATCCATTCTGATTCTTCAATAGGTTCTATGATTCCTGCTTCCAACATTATGTCTAATTCAATCCTAAATTTCTTCTTATATTTGGGATTCAATCTGTAGGGTCTCTGCTTGACTGGGCTTGCATCTAGTTTCAAAGGGGTATTCATTTCTCCCATGGGCCCTTTAATTCCCTTCATGTCTGTGAACTTGGTTGGAAACAAGTCTTGATATTCATGTAGTAATTCTGTAATCTTATCAATAGTGCATTATCCAAATAATGTCCAACGTTGGCCAACTTAGGTGCTTGATCTGTACCAATATTAACTTTCTTGATTTTGATTGGATACCCAATAAAAGGTAGTTCAATCCCTGGTCCTTCTATGTCTCTCTGTCCTTCAGTTTCTACGATGTTCACATTCCTAGGATCATCATCTTCATCAACATTGATATTGTAGCAACCCTATAATTTCTGAAGAGGGGAAGTCCACTCATCTTCTTTTTTCTCCAAAGGGAGGGTAGGTGCCTCCTCAAATACTTTATGTCTTACAATTTGTAAAGCTTGATCTACTGTGGGGTATTGAATTTCAAATAAAAATGTAGTTATGAAATTCTGAGTCATACCGTACCAATCTGAGGTGGTAAGGCACAGTTCTTCTTGAAGATACCAATTGATGGGTGTAGTATCCAAAGTGTTAATGAATTGATGCACCCACTTTTCTTTAGGAATGATTCTCTAGGCCTTCTCAGAATTCCGCACATGGTCCTTCGAACAACTCTTACTTGTGTATCGAACTTCGCACCCATCGACCTGTTATGAAAAGCGCACTGACATCAAAGTGCAGAATTGCACCCATTCCACGATGTTCTTCTTGTGTGTTCCCCACCATATTGTTGGTGGTGCTTTCAAGACTTCATCTAGTGCCAACAATCTTTGTTGTGCTGGTACTGTTTCTTCAAATTCCAATAAGAATGTTTCTAAATGATTTAAACCATCAAATGTGGACAAATTAATTACTTATGTGCCAATCAAACAGACTTCCCTGGTCAATCTAGCACACCTCTATATAAAATTCATACATTTTGTTCTACCAATTCTCTAGTTCTTCTTCTGATTTTGATGAGCATGCAATTTAACTTCACCAAATCAAATTCTTGTCTGTTGTAGGATTAATGTAATCCTATTGTCTGGCTATTAATTTGTATATATTCTCTAGTTCATAAGCATACTCTTCTTCTCTGATGGGTTATGTGTATCTGCGACATAATTTCTTATACATTATACATCCAACAACACAGAATAAGGACAACTATCATCAACTATCTTAATCACCTCAAAGTCTGTGAACATCCTTACCCCATCAATTTCCACAGGGACATGATCCAGTATTCCAAAGGGGATTATTGCCTACTGATTAGACATCCTGAGCCTAATAGGGGAGTAAATCAATTTAGGTTTCCCCATCCGTTCCCAGGTATGCTTTGTCATAACATTGACTTTTGATCCCAAGTCGAGGACCACATAATCTATGTCATAGTATCCAATCTGAACATTGAGTTGTAGTTCCTTGTTTGTTATCCTCTTCCTAGATACTTGGTTCACAACCCTACTCAACATAGGGTATATTCTTCCTATATCACACTTTCTTATCAAGTGTTGTAGTTCTTGTATGGATCTTTCATCCTTAATCAAATTAATGCAAGTACATAGGAATTCCATAATCTTGTTTACCTCTTTTCCTTCTTCAGGTGATGCAGACTGATTGAATGATAGAGGAATCCCACATTCTCTTACTTCCAGTTGTGCCTTCAATGAAGAATCCTATTCTCCTCCAAATTGTATTCTTGCCTCTTCAAATGTCTTCTTCTCCTTCCTTGGATCAAACAACTGTGTTTTCTCTACAACTCTTCTGACCCTAAATTCCTCTGTAGTGTTTTTCGGAGTCACCCTATCTTCTCTTGTAACAATGAATCCTCTCATGATAACAACAACTCTAGTATCCTCTCCATGAGGTTCGACTGATATAAATTAGACTTACTAGTTTCCTCCTTGTCTCTCCTAAAGTTTCATTAACAATGTTGGACAATCCTCAATAACATGTTCAAATGAGTTGCAGTAGCTGCAAGTGGTACAAGGGTTCTGACAATCCCTTGACAAATGACCTAGATGGGTGTAGTTATAACAAATTATTTCACCTCGACCTCGACCCGTGCCTCCTCCTCATCCTCTTCCTCTAAATCCAGCACGAGGGTTGAAGTTTCCTCTTCCTGGGGAATTAAACTATGTAGTATTTCCATCCTGCTATAATTCTACTTGAATCATATATGTATCTCTTGACCTTTCATGCAAGAGGTCATAAGCCCTACAGTCCTTCTCATCATGCCCCACAGATTTACAGAATGTGCAGTAAAGGTTGGTGGGTGTATGGAAATATTTTTGGATGTAATTTCACCAGGGTGATGTCTAGTTCTACATACCTCGCACCATGGTAGAGTAACATGCTTCAAATGGCTCATTGCTCCAGAGGCCAAGTATTCATTAAATAGGGGACATTGCTCCTTGTCATGGCCCTTTGATTTGCATCTGATACACCAGATGTATTCTCTTTTATCTTTTCCCTTTTCTTTCTTCATATCTTCAATTTGCATAGATAAGCTAGTTAGATGACTCACAATTTGACTCATACCTAAACTGGATTCTCCCATAGGGGATGATTCTAGTTTCATGGCGAACTCCAATGCTTCATCCTGAGAAGCAACATTCTGTTGAATCAGAGGAACTCTAATGTGTGGCAAGACGGAAGAAATGAACCATTCCTTATTCTGCTCATCTGGAATCTAAAAACTCAATCGGTTTGTCAAGGTCTTAAACCACTGATCAAATTCCCAAAT
>JASDQU010308852.1:45089-58410 GCA_032191745.1 Picea mariana | reverse complement strand
TCATTTTCCATAGATCTTCCTAGGTTTCTTGACTGCGTATGTATTGAACTATTGGTAATAGTTATCTGTGTGCTCTGATAACTCTAACTACTCTAGTTACTTAATGCTGCTAAAAAAATGGGGGAAGTAGTACTACTTAATTCAATGGTAGGCGTAGTCCCTGAAGTTACTGATCCTTCTCGGCGAGGTTCTTCAGTCTTCCTCTCCTCTATCCTGGCAGACTCTGAATATTCCTCATTCAATAATTCTTATTCTTCTCCACTGTATAAGCCTTCGTCTTGTGCCAGTGACTCATGATTCTGCTCAAACAGGTTCACCAGAGGGACCTCTCTGAATGATCTCCCACTGCACGTATGTCCAACCTTTGTGTTGTTGTCTTTGTCTGAGTTTTTGAACATTAGATTTTCAATTTGACCGATTACTGTATCTTCAAGATGTTCTTCTCATTGAATAGAATATTGATCTTCAACTTTAAAAAGTGTAAAAAGTTTCCTCTATGTACCTTAAAGAAATACCTCTCTTCTTGGTTATATGACTGTACTCTGTTAATACAAAACTTAGTAATGTACCCTCCAATAGTGATATCAAACCAGTGATCTACTGCACTTGACACAACTTTATCAACTCTCTTGACCTTCTTGATCAACGCCGATGTCTAAACCACAGGTGGTCTAGGTATGATTTCGAACTAGGTATCTGCTAATCCGGCTAACCACTCATATAGCTCTTTATGAATTCCTCCAAAGAAAATCTCGTGTATATTAGTAAAGATATAATTTCGCAACTAATCCTCTGTACTCATACTAGGGTTCTTGTTCTGGGATTTAGTGAAGTCCTTCTCTTGTTCTTCCATCCACTTTTGAATTTATGTCTTCGATGGAAACCACATTGACATTCCCTAAAGAATATCCATGTCCCAGCAACAGAACCATTGTTGGCACAGGGGAAGACATAGGGTTCAACTCTAACAACGCACCAACAATCCTTAATTACCAACCCTTTTAGCAACACCTGTAGAGTAGACACAGTCTCACCTGAAGTATCAATAGGGGGTTTCCAGACACAAGTGTCTACAACTAGAGGAAACACAAATTGGATCCGGGGAAACAACACACAACAATCTAGATATTCTTTACCATGCTTAATATTACTTCACAAGTTATATCCCAGATCTAGCACAACAATGCAACAACAGTATAACAGAAAATAAAGAACACATCATCAACCATAGAGAAAAACAAGATATACTTGGTTCACCCTCTCCCTAGGGTTACATCCATAGAACTTCATTTCTTGATATATTATATGAAAACATACATTTCTATCTACGCACTTAGCTTGTAGATATCTCTCTCTTTCTCTTCTTCTCTCCCCTCCCTGCGCACCCAGCTACAAGGTCGATCTTCACACCCAGCTAAAGATCTTATAATACAAGAATATTCTCACAACACAATACTCTCATCACACAACAACAATAATCACTCAACATTAACAACACAATCCACTTTGAACGAACCCTCCCGGGTATTCTAGACATTTATTTATACATTACATGACCAACGTCTAGGTGTCAAAACCCTAGATCCAAAAACCCTACGTGTCTAAAACCCTAGGTCAATTTGACTCGCATTTTTATGACTTCGTGAGCCTATCATTCCTTTTTTTCTACGAGGTTCTCCAAAGCACTCATTGATGGGTTTTTCCACTTGATGAGTTGTCCACGATCCATATTCTTTGTTTATTTGTATTCCTTGATATTCTCTTCCAACCTATAGCTTTAACTTACTTCTCTCCTTGTTTTCTACTTCTTAGACCACTTCAACCCATTCTCAGTTAATGTGCCTTCCGCGCAGTTCGCAGTTCGCTCTTCTTCCTTAATATTCACTTCCTTCCATAACCAAGGGCCAACATCACTCTCCATGGCCCAAAGTATAGGTGATGGATGTAAGAATGAGTGAGTGAAAATTGTAACAATGATGAATTATGGAAAATACACTAAGTTCCCCACATTATATTGCATTTTCCTATATTGACACTTGTCACTCCAGGAAATTCCTTTGGCTCCACTTGGTAATTCATTCCTCTCACTTGGGAACTTATGATAAAATTATAAGATAAATATTCTCACATATGAATAATATTATTTTATTCATTGGCTTAAGCCCCCATGACTTGTCCCCTTTTCCTTAACCCCCCTTTGCCTGGAATCCTAGCCCCCCATATTCTTTTGTCTGACTTGTTTTACAGTACTAATGTATTTTATTAATAAAAATGAGTGTGATTACATATTACAATTGTTTAACATTGTCATCCTAAATCATACAAACACTCTGGACTCAAAATATATGCATATATACAATGGCACTCTGGCCCAAAACATCCTAGTACACTGACCTATAAAACATATGTACATTTACAACTTGAGGTTCATCCTAGGGATATTACATCATTCCTATGAACATTGGAACTCAAGAGATTACAAATATTTTAAAGATTGGAGCCCAATGTTCTGAAGATGAAAAGGAGAAATTCATGGATTTGTTCTGTGAATTTAAAGATGTTGTTTCCTAGTCTTATGAGGATCTTCATGGTTTTTATCCGAGTGTAATCCATCATGCTATTCCGATTAAGAAAGGAGTAAAATATATCAAGTAGAAACAAAGTCCCATCAATCCTATGCTTGAAGATATAATTAGAAAAGAAATGGAAACGTTAATAAATGCACAGATAATCTTTCAGATTAAATACTATGAGTGGGTATCTAATTTGGTTCATGTATGGAAAAAGACATGTGATATTAGATTATGTGTCTATTTCTGATCACTAAATAGATCTAATGTAAATGATAACTTTCCACTTCCTAATATGGAAGTGTCATTATGATGGTTTGACAGGGACAATTCAACACGTAACATTATGATCATCCACATGAAGCATCCTGAGAAGCGATGAATGCAACCTAGGTTATTAGGGGCCAAAGGCATCCCTGACAAGCCCAACCAAAGTCGGAAGCATGAATCTCTGTCTCAATATTAGTAGAGTAAATGCATTGAAACCCTTTATGCATATAATGTTTGATCCCTCTTTGAATCCTGTGACATTCAGTGAGGACCCTTCACACGTTGTACGCTTGTCGATTAGTTTTAACATACAGAAAGAGGATGATTTTAATTGGAGGGAATTCCTGAGACACCATTGTTATCCTTTAGAATATTATATTGATGATTAGCCTAAAAAACCTTCTTCTTATATGTTTATTTAAGAAATCTTACATTTACGAAATCCTTTAAAACTTATGTTCTATTTGATGCATCTAGAGTATCACTAACTATAACAATTCTATGTTTGATTTCAATATAGAGAATTCACTAGTAAATATTGCACATAGGTTAGGGCATTGAATCTACATTTTCTATATTCGTTATCAGAGATCCTGGGACTAGAACCCAACTTTCTGAATAAGCTCTTGGAAAACATGACCAACATATGGAAATAAATTATTACCCTCATTGATCAAACCTAGAGCTCACCTATGTCTTACCAATTCATACGTATTCTAATTCTCTCACGGTTCTTCTCCAGGAATAAGCATCTGAATTGCAAGTGACATTTAGAAATGGAAGTTGGATAGTTGTTCATCCCATTCCAAATTCCTATGTAGTGAACATTGGAGACCAATTTCAGGCAAATCCCTTAATCAACTCCCTACTCAGTATATCCCATAAATAAAAATCTCAATATATACTCATACAACAAGTTTCTTAAGTGTGTGGTGATATAGTTCTTCTCTCTCTCTTTGTTTCAGGTTTTTTGCAATGGAATATACAAAAGCACAATCCACCATGCTATAGTGAATTCCTCGGTATCACATATCTATATTCCAATGTTCTACTTCACTTCTTCTAATGCAGTGATATAACTCACCTCTTCATTGATCAACCCTAATGATCCTCTTTGTTAACAAAAAATCACTTACGAATAATACTATCACAAATTCTAGAGAAAAAGTCTAGATGGTAAGACCTGCTTGGATTATTTCACTATTATTGATACCGAAAAATATGCAAAAGATGAAACCACATGCCATGATTTCAATGGGTTCATGTTGCAAGATGCGACTATAATACCCCAAGGCCCAGCCCCTATTGAATTCTAATTATGTTTATAGGTTGGTGAGACGAGTGGTTATAAGTTGAGAGACTTGTGTGTTTATTAGGCTGATGAGAAAAATGCCAAGGCCAATGAGCCTAATTTTGTATATGTAAGAACTCACATCATTAATAAAATTACACTACTACGTGTAGACCGAAAACGAAGAAGAGTTATGGGGGACTAAACTCCACTAGGTAGGGTAAGGGAGGGGGGGCTAAGTGTCTAGGCCTATGGGTTAAGCTAGAAGGGCTTACCTCTAAGAGAATAATATTTTATTATTAATTCCCAAAGGGATATGGTTGACTTAAGCGGTGTTGTCCTAAGTTCCTGGGGAAAAGGGAATGAGTGCTAAGTGGACCTCATGTGACTCCAAGAAGACAAGTGTCAACCTAATCACATGCAGTTAAAGCTAAAGTGTCATTTCATTTTGGGGGTTTGCTTGCCATTATCCATCCACTGTCTAACCGTGATCCTGAGGCATCCATCACAGACCACTGGAACTAGTAATCCGTGAGTCAAATCATGTTGGGGGTTCGCTTCCCATTCTGTGTGACTCCCATCCCTGCATTTGGATGAGTTTTGAGATCCTTCACCATCGCGTCTGCACTCTCGTGAGGTTAGTCACTCTAGAAGAGAGTCATACTCCCCACTGATGTATGATACATTGTAACCTGCAGATACTTTAGTTAGTCTGTGTGGCTCCTATGAATCCCGACGCAACTGTAGTCGCTTGATTCGTGTTGTGAATTAGAGTTAGGATGTTGTCATTTTGAGTGTCCATAACCCTTTCCTGTTGTTGTTTTCACCTGTATGTTAGCTTAATGTTGTTGTAGTATTTATTAGGAGCTAAATGGAAGAAGCAGGTTGTCAGACCTGTGAGAAACTCTCTCAGGTGAGAGAGTTTGTTGGGAAGTGATTTCTCATGGAAGGGAGTCCCATAGAATCTACAATACTCTAAGACTTCTGGTCCAGCCTGTTGTTGAAGCCCAAGGTAAGGGAGGTGTACCAGCTGATGGAGTTGTATTAGTGAAGGTGTACCCTCCTGGGGTGGAGCAGGCATGTGGGGAATGAGGGTCTGTGGGTTGTGGGAATAAGTGACTCCTGGGATAAAAGATCCTTCCTGTTGTTTTGTGTAACTTCCTTGTTGTCCTTGCCAAGCCTAGAATTCCCTTTTCCAGTGGATTTTAGTCCCAACTCGGGGGTGACCTACTACTGAGAGTGATGAGCAGCGCGGTCTAAGGCTAGGAGGTTCGTGGAAGGTTTGAACGCAGTTGGTGGATTTACTCCAACTAAAATATAACTATCATTTATGTGCTCAATTATGTATTTAATGCATGTTTTGGTTACTTGAAATGTATCATGTGTTCTGTTGCATGTGGACTTACTATTAATCTCAATTGCATTTGTATGGTAGCAGTAATTCTATGTTAATTGTTTTAAATTCATTAAAATGCATGTTATATATGTGTGTGTGTGTGTGTAGAATTCCAGGTCGTGGCTTTACCTAGCTTGTTGGAAGGCCAAGTTGTTTGGGTAGTGTTATCGTATTTTAGTGAAGTTTCATGTTAGTGGCATTGCTTGGCCTGTTGGTGGCCAAGGAAATTGCAATTTGGTATCAGAGCCATGGTTTCAACACTAAGCCTGGATGGGCCATGTTACAAATAGACAAAATTTGAGATCAGACCCATGGTTTCAACACTGATTCTAGATGGGTTGGATAAGTGGTCATTGGACCCAAGGTTTCAAGTGGAAATTGCATATGGAGGGACAAATTTTGAACCTTAGAATGTTCTTGAGAGACAAGAGGTTACTCTGGCCGTGTTACTAAGCTCAGGAGGTGTAGTGGTATTATAAAACCACAAGAGATGTGGTATTTGGACAAAGAGAGAGAGATCGCAACACTTGTTGTGTTGGGGCCATTGGATCTATTCGAAAGGGAAGGAAAACCTTTACGACCATCAGATATGGAGAAATCGCATAAGGGTTAACCTGGAATCCCTTCGGACTTTGTGACATCGGTGAATCTTGATGCAAAGATAAGAGAAAGGCCAAAATCTGAAACTCTGAAGTCCCGAAGGAGATATTCACCGTAGATCGAAGGAAAAGAGATTGACCATTAGATCAAGTAGAAGAGCAGATCGTATCTTCAAAGTTTGACGATCAAAAGACGTGGGATGTGATGATGAAAAAACTTCTGAATCGCGAAGTTCTGAAGTGAAAAGTAGACATGGTGGGGCCAGATGACGTCACCAAGGGTGACGTGGACCTTCCACATACCACGTGCCACCACCTGGGTTGGTGACATTTGTATTATGTGGACCCAAGGGTAAGAAGTTCATAATTTCATAATCCAAAAGATGGGAAGGAAGCAAGTGTGAGAACTTTCGAAGTCCCAAAGATCCGAACTTTCGAAGTCCCGAAGCTCTGAACTTCCGAAGTCCTGAAGCTCCGAACTTTTGAAGTCTCGAAAATCCAATGAAAAAAGTCCACAGTGGGTATCAACCATTGGATGATGGGTAGACGTGGACTGTTGATCCACCCTACTTCACGAGTTTGGTAATTCAAAATTTAAGAGATTGTTGGGGTGCGCTTTGAAAAATTATGAAAGCCGAAGGCCCGAGTAAGAATCTTTTCACCTAGTGCTTGGTCACAGCATGTGAGGATGTGGGTTGAGGACTGATAAAAAGGGGCTAGTGCCCGAAAATTATTACAGAGCAAAGAAGACCTTGGAAAGAAAGTGAAATCTGAACATTTTCTGTAATCAGATTGGTTTATGAATGTTGTGGGATTTGTTAAGGAATGATGACCTGACAAATTTTGGTTGACTGTACGCTATGTTTTCAGAGTCAATGAGTGTCATAACTCAAGTGAATTTCCAATGAGAGAAGAGGATGGAGGAGGCACAAAATGCTTCCAATTTAGAGAATGAGGCTAAAGGAATGGATTTCCATTTGGGAGTCGAAAGATTGAACTCCAACGGGCATGGAGAAGAGATAGATAATGAAGGGTACATGATGAAAATCATTGAATGATTGCAGAAAGATGCCCAGACTCACTGAGAAGATAAAAAAAAGCTCATGAAATCCAAGGATCAATAAGGAAAAATCAACTTAAAGTTGATGCGGAGTTTGGAAAGAATTGAAAAGAAGTTGGATAAGGAGAGTGACTCAAGAAAAACAAGGAGTCGTAAGACCCCTGAGAAGAAAAGAAGATCAAGAAGCATTAGCAGGCATCATCGTCACTCCCCAAAACATTCCAATAATGAGGCACACAGTACTTCAAGCCCATATCCTACCAGAAAGCATAGGATATCTGGAGTGGATGAACTGAAGGGTGAAATGAACAAGATTAAGCCTCCTACTTTTGACGGAGAAGACAAGAAAGATGGAGATGCTGAGACATGGCTGTTGGGCATGAGGAATATTCCCAACTGCAAAACTATTATTCTCATGCAGAGGGAATAATTGCCATTTACCAACTTAAAGGAAAGGCATCCATATGGTGGGATCATCTTGTGCAAGTACAAAACGTCATAGAGAAAATTTTTACTTGGAAGGAGTTCAAGAGACATTTTGAAAATAAGTACTTAACTAAGAGGTATTATGACAAGAAAATGAAAAAGTTCTTTGAACTCAGGCTGGGAAGTATGTCCATTGATGAGTATGAAAGAATATGCTTGGATTTGTTGAAATATGTTCCCTTCATCAAGGACGAGATTGACAAAGTTCAAAGGCATCTGAGTGGACTACCACCTTCAATCAGTGACAAGATCCATTATGATGACCCAAAAACTATGGAGAAAACTATAAGCAGATAAAAATGCTTATATGATCAGAAAAAAGAAAAGCTTACTTTCCAAAAAGCTTGGGAAGACAAGAAGAATTTTAAGAGGGAGTAGAGGAAAAATGGGAATCAAACCACCATTTTTCAGGAATAGTTCTCAAAGATAGCCATGTTTTAGAGAGCCCGGGAAGGCTGAAGTAGGTGGACAAATTCCAAGACAACCACCTATGGAATGTTGGGGTTGTAAACGAAATCATAGGTACAGATATTGCCCCCACATAAATGAAAAAGTGAGAGTTCTCCACAATGTTCAACAGGTAGAAACAATGGAGGACATGGGTAGTAGAGTACCAAGGATCTATGCAGCTCTAGACAACAATCAAGTAGAGTTTCAATCACACATGATTGAAGTAGAATGTATGATCAACAACCATGCCTTTACTATTTTAATTGATTCAGGGGCTAGCCATAGTTATATAGATTCTAGAGTGGTGGAAAGTTTGCAATTGTTGAGAAGAAAACATTGAAAATCTTGGTTAGTGCAGTTGGCTACAGGAACCAAGAGAAAGGTTACGGAATTGGTTAAGTCCTCTCCAGTGGACATGAAGGGACTGAGCATGAGAGATGAATTGAACATTTTACCTTTAGGTTCCTATGACTCTCTAATTGGGATGGACTGGTTGGACCAATGTCATGCCATCTTATATTGTTGTAAAGAGGCGTTCACTTGCCTGGATGAGGGAGGAAACCCAAGGAAAGTGTAGGGAATCCCAAGGGTAGTTACTGTCATAGAAGTATCAGCAATGCAGCTGAAGAAGTGCTACAGGAAAGGTTGTCAATTATTTGTAGCCCATGTGGAGGAAGAATCTAAGGATAGGGTGTCAAATATTGAAGACCATGTAGTATTAAAATATTTTGAAGATGTATTTCAGAAGGTACCAGGACTACCCCCAAAGAGAGATATTGACTTCTCTGTTAACTTGATGCCTAGAGTAGCTCCAGTGTCAAAAACTCCCTATAGAATGAGTACACCAAAGCTGAAAGAGATGCAAATGCAGCTTGAAGAGCTTCTGAAGAAGGGGTATATATGCCCAAGTGTGTCACCTTGGGGTGCTCTAGTCCTGTTCATGAAGAAGAAGGATGGGACATTTAGATTTTGCATCGATTTCAGACAGTTGAACAAAGTGACTATTAAGAACAAGTATCCTCTATCGAGGATTGATGGTCTCTTTGATCAGTTGAAGGATGCCAATATATTCTCAAAAATAGATCTCAGGTCAGGGTATCACCAGGTAAGAATAAAGGATGAATATATGAACAAGACCACCTGTAGAACAAGGTATGGTCATTATGAATTCACAGTGGTGCCCTTTGGGTTGTCAAATGCACCCGCTGTTTTTATGTGCCTAATGAATGGTGTATTCAAATAATATCTAGACAAGCTTTTCATAGTATTTTTAGATGACATCCTGGTGTATTTCAAGCCTGAGGAAGAGTATGAACATCATCTGAAGATGGTGTTGTAGGTGATAAGAGAGAACCAACTGTATGCCAAATTGAGCAAGTGCTCATTTTATCAAAAGAAGGTCCATTACTTGGGACATATCATTTCAAAGGATGGGATAGTCGTGGATCCTGAGAAGATAGAAGCCATCAGAAAATGGTCAACACCATAGAATGCGATAGAAGTCATATCCTTTATGGCTCTAGATGCCTATTACATAAGGTTCATTGCAGGATTTTCAAGGATAGCTCACCCCATCACTTCCTTGCAAAGGAAGGAGAAGAAATTCCAATGGATAGAAGAATGTGAGAGAAGCTTCCAGTAATTGAAGTAGCTGTCAATCGGTGCTCAGATCCTAAGGATTACAAACTCGAATGAAGATTTTGTAGTGTGTACAGATGCATGAAAAGAAAGTCTAGGAGGATTCCTCAGTAAGAATGGGTTCATAACTTTTTATGAATCCAGAAAGTTGAAAGAGCATGAAAAGAACTATGTAACTCATGATTTGGAGTTGGAAGCCATAGTACATGCTCTAAAGAAATAAAGGCATTACCTTATGGGAATGAGGTTTGAACTGAGGATAGACCATAACGGTCTGAAGTATTTGTTCGATCATCCAACCTTGAATGCTAGGTAGAGTAGATGATTGAAATTCCTTTGTGAGTACAACTTTGATATCAAGCATATAAAAGGAAAGGAGAACAAAGTGGCTGATGCACTCAGCAGAAGAGTGCACGAACTACATGATACAACCATTAGAATGTATGAAATAGATATTAAAGGCATAATTTTGGAAGTTGCAAATGCATATTTTCAATACCTAGAATTGGTGGAAAAGCTACAACAAGGTAATTTTCTACAAAAAGTGGAAGATTATAAATTAGGAGCTGATGGAACACTCCTGTACAAAAATAGAGTTTATGTACCTAATTTCCAAGAATTGAAAATTATGATTTTGAAAGAAATGCATAATGTTCCTTATGCTAGGCACCATGGATATCAGAAAACTATGGCAGTAGTCAAGAGACATTACTTTTGGCCAGGTATGAAGAAGGAAATTACAGAATACATCGCCAGATGTATGGAGTGTCAGAAAGTTAAAGTTGGGCATAGGCACCCAATAGGGTTGCTACAGCCTTTACCCATTCTTGAGTGGAAGTGGGAAGTGGTGACAATGAAATTCATCACAAGATTGCCCAAAACCGGAAAGCAACATGATTCCATCATGGTGGTGGTGGATAAGCTTGCAGAAGATACCCATTTTATTCCATTGCAGACTACTCACAAGGCAACTAATGTTGTCGATATCTATATGAAGGAATTAGCATGATTGCACGGTATTCCCAAGACAATTTTGTCTGACAGAGACCCGAAATTCACCTCGAAATTATGGAAAGGGTTATTCAAAGGGTTCATAATGAATCTAAACTTCAGCACAACCTATCACCCTGAGTCAGATGGACAAACAAAAAGAGTAAACCAATTGATAGAAGACATTCTAAGGATCTATGTGATGGAAAAACCATCTAAATGGGAATATTATCTACACTTGGTAGAATTTACCTACAAGAATGAGTATCAAGCATCACTGAAGATGAGCCCGTTTGAAGCACTTTATGGAAGAAAGTGAAACACCCCAGTAAGATGGGCTAACCCAATTGATAGGGCAGTGGTTGGGCCATAGTTTCTTAAGGAAATAGAAGAACAAATGTTGAATATTAAGCAGAATTTGAAGGCTGCCCAAGATAGGAAGAAAATTTATATTGATAAGAACAGGACCCATAGGGAGTTTAAAGTGGGTGATCATGTTTTCTTGAAAGTGAAAGCCAAAATAAGTTCCCTGAAGTTGGGAAACTGTTCCAAGTTGGCAGCTAGATATTGTGAACCATTTGAAATCCTATAAAGGATTGGACCAATTTCTTATATTCTTGCATTGCCTGCATCCATGACTGTACATAATGTGTTCCATGTTTCATTTCTTAAGAAATATATACTTGATCCTAATCATGTGATTGATTGGAATGTGATTTAGATTGAGCAAGAAGGCATCTTGCAGGTGCATCTGGTGTGTATATTGGACTGGAAAAGTAAGCAACTCTGAAATTGAGCCATAAGGCTTGTAAAAGTCTAGTGGACCTGGTACGGTCCTAAGGACACAACATGGGAGCATGAAGATGCTATGTGGGCAGAGTACCTGCATCTTTTTGAAGATTTTGGAAATCTTGTTGTTGTGTAAATAAGTTGCACCGAGGATAGTGAAAAAATAAGGGGAGGGGATTGTAATACACCAAGGTCGAGCCCCTGCTAAATTGTAATTATGTTTATAGGATAGTGAGCCGAATGGTTATAAGCTGAGAGAATTATGTTTTTATTAGGCTGGTGATCCAAATTCCAAGGCCATTGATCTTGATTTTTTATATGTAAGTACTCGCATCATTAATAAAATTACACTGTTGCATGTAGACCAACCACGAAGAAGATTTATGGGGGACTAAACTCCCAAAGGGATATGGTTGACTTAAACGGTGTTGTCCTAAGTTCATGGGGGAAAGGGAACGAGTGCTAAGTGGAACTCATGCGGCTCCAGGAAGACAAGTGTCAACCTGGGCACATGTAGTTAAAGTTGAAGCGTCATCTCATGTTGGGGTTTTGCTTTCCATTCTCCATCCACTGTCTAATTATGAATCGAGGGCATCCATCACGAACCCTTGGAACCAGTAATCCATGAGTCAAATTGTGTTGGGGCTTCACTTCCCATTCTGTGTGACTCCCATCCTTGCATCTAGATTAGTTTTGAGATCCTTCACCATTGCATTCGCACTCTCATGAGGTTAGTCAACCTGGAAGAGAGTTGTACTCCCCACTGATGTATGCACCATTGTAACCTCCAAATACTTGAGTTAGACTATGTATCTCCTATGAAGCCCAACGCAATTGTAGCCGCCTGAGCCATGTTGTGACTTAGCATTAGGTTGTTGTCATTTTGGGTGTCCATAACCATTTCTTGTTGCTACTGTCACCTGTATGTTAGATGAACATTATTGCTTAGTAGATGAATCGAGGAAGCAGGTTGTCAGGCCTGTGAGCAACTCTCTTAGGTGAGAGAGTTTGTTGGGAAGTGATTTTTCCTGGAAGGGAGTCCCACAAAAGCTACAGTACTCTGAGACTTCTGGTCCAGCCTCTTGCTGAAGCCCAAGGTAAGGGAGGTGTACTAGCCGATGGACTTGTATTAGTGAAGGTGTACCCTCCTGGCGTGGATCAGGCATGTGGGTAATGAGGGTCCGTGGGTTGTGGGTGTAAGTGGCTCCTGGGATAAAATATCCTTCCTGTTGTTTTGTGCAACTTCCTTGTTTTCTTTTCCAAGCCTAGAATTCCCTTGCCTGGTGGAGTTTAGTCCTAGCTTGGGGGTGACCTACTATTGAGAGTGATGAGAAGCATAGTCTAAGGCTGGGAGGTTCATGGAATGTTTGCACGCATTTGGTGGATTTACTCCAGCTAAAAGATAAGTATCATTTATGTGCTTAATTATGTATTTTATGCATGTTTGGGTTACTTGAAATGTATCATGTGTTCCATTGCATGTGGACTTACTGTTAATCTTAATTGCATCTGTATGGTAGTAGTAATTATGTGTTAATTGTTTTAAATTCATTAAAATGCATGTTAGATATATGTCTGTGTATGATTCTGCGTGGTAGCGTTACCTGGCCTGTTCGAAGGCTAGGTTGTTTGGGTAGTGTTATCAGAGTTTAGTGAAGTGTCATGTTGGTGGCTTGGGATGTTACAATTACCCTCCGATCTCTCTTCCTCCACGTACATAGGAATCAATAAATAATTTATTGTAAAGCAATAAATGTTGGATATGCATGTCGTCATATTTGA
>JASDQU010308852.1:0-24094 GCA_032191745.1 Picea mariana | reverse complement strand
AACTAACAATAAATAAAACAAACTAATACTAACTAATCTAACTATTAAACAAACTAACTAATCTACTATCTATATATACAAACTACTAACTAATACTATACTAACTACTATCTGAAATATAATCTTATCTACAAAATATACAATATTCACAAAATGCAGATTTAAATAAAACCTGGAAAACTCATTTGCAATCTATCCTAAGACAGAGAAAGGTATTTCTTTTTTGGTTTTATAATTTTATAAATAAGACATAAAACTTACTGAAATTAAACGATCTAATATACTAATCAAATATACTAAACAAACAAATGACAAACTGACCTGGAAACGCTCCAAATTTGTCCTGTGTGTGATGACCTTGAAGCTGGTCGGAGGAAGGAAACTTGCACCGGATGATCCATAAGCTTCTTGTAAATGATAGGCTGCACTGCTCTTTGAATTGTTTACAGGACAAACAAGACATAAAAAATCATAACAATTATATAATTTATAAATCTCTGCAATAAGGGAAACCTGTTATGCAAAAACTTATACTTAACAATTCAACTTATGAACAAGAGAAATCTGTCATTCACAAACTGAATCAAGCAATTGCTATGTTTTTTATATACTTGGAAGAAATCAGATATGGATTATATTGATTAAATTATATCATTTGAAAAAGACTAAGATAGCTAAAGTAGTCATTAACCAAATGCAAATTGATACACGTAAACATGAAACAAAATATTGATATTATGAAAAGCTAAAGCTGTAGCAGAACATCAATTTCTGTCTCTGTCTGTATTAAAACTCCATATCCTTGTTCTCCCACGAATGAGGATCATTATTACACAAAAATAATAAGTATTTAAAAGTTTTTCCACAGGGTAAAACCTCCCTGTGGAAGTTATCAACTGTTTACATGAAATCTGGGAAGATCTCCCAAAGTTTAGCTAAACTAAGAAACTAAGATGAAACCAAAATATTTCAAATATCCTCTAACTGTCCATCCAATCCAATGCAATTTCGAATTCACCTGAAATGGACCAAAAATAACGAGTTAGAGAGATATTTTATGAGCAAAACAATAAAAATCTGATTCCATAGACTTAGCTACAGAATCATCTGATTATGTAGCTAGTCTAAAATAATATACAGAAACGGAATTGAAATTAAATCAGATCTTTTAAAAGAATTAAATCCAATTATCTTCCAATCATGATTTAAAACGAATCACTTAAGATTCAAATGATTTTATCATTCAACATTAAACATGATCAAAAGTGATTGAACTGAACACAGAGATAGGAATACTCTGTTGTTTCATTACCACAAAATCGGGTCTCCAGATTCATAATAAAATTGTTTCATATCCAATTGAAACTGATAACCAAACATATCGTATGAGATTGTTAAACAAGAGATACGACACAATCAAATAGAATCATTTTCCGATCATTTTAGCTGTAACGATATAGCAAAAGACACATATCATTTAATTGAATTCAAAGATAGAAATACTCTGTTTCGATTATCGTTACAAGTTAGGTAAATGAAATCACATGTAACAACATCATAATCATTTCTCAGCAAATTGAATGAGATCATTTCGATATTCAGTTGAAAACATAACAAATCGCAAACACTTCGTTATACCCATCTCATCAACGACAGAAATCATCGTATCGAACAGGGCTACCATAATAACTGTATAACCAAAGATTTAGATTGTGAACGAGTTCAAGCCAAAGTTGGCACATAACCAAAACGTAACAGGATCAAATAGAATTTGTCATAGATTTCGATCGTTGATCCTTGCACAGCGAGCAAACAAGACCGATCAATTTTGATCACAATCATTTGAATCAAACAAATCATAACAAGGTTTGACCAATTCATTTTACAAAATTAAAACACAGAGCATCAATTATAATCTAAACTCGACTCATAGAACAAACTTGCCAAATTAGAACCAGAGCGAATTGATTGGCTAAAATTTTCACACAGTTGTTATGATTCGGGTTCATTTCCAAATTCGGACGCGAAGGCTATTCGATTGTATTGTTTTCATTAGAGAAACAGAGTCGTTATCCTTAACTCAGAAACAATCAAATGACACAGCAAGCATCTTCCCGAAATACTTACCGTTCTTAGCATACTAATGATAATGAAATCGAATCCGGGCAAGATTGTAACAATCAAACTTAATCAAACCATTTATAGCACCAGGATCATAACAAAATCAAATATGAGCGTGATACAAACTAATTCTTTTGGAGGTAAACCATTAATTTTATAAACTAGTCAATCAAATCTCAAAACATGCCACTCAAATCCAATCAAAATCTAATGATTTCTATACTGGGAATAATCAAATCGCATATCAAATCAAAATTCATTTTTATTCAAAGAAAAACTATATATAGAATGCACGCAATTATAACAGAGCTATTCACAACGTAAACAGAACTGTTTAAAAACTAAATACAAATCATTATGACCACCTAGATTATTTACAAACAAAACGATATCAAATATTGCATACCTGTGTAGCGATGAGACCACTTGATTATGCCAGCTTGGAATTCACAACAACCGTGGCTGATTCCACGTTCTTAAACAAGATGGAGCTGGTCATCTTTTGTTTCTTATCTATCGCTTGTAGCTTGGCTTTTTGACTGGTCAAGGCCGCAATCTGGTCCTCTAGTGACTGAATCTTTGACTAGAGAATCGAAACATCAAGGTAATATCGCTCTAACCATGAACTGCATTGATCATAGGGTGCCAATGTAGGTTTAGACAGAGCAGGAGAGGGTTTTTGCAATTGACCAAGGGTTTCACAAGGCAACTTAATGCCTGGATAGTTAGGGTCATCCTTTAGGCAAGGGGGGAGGTTTGACACAAAGTCATACGAGGGTTCAGCGAACAAACCTTGCAAATAGGGGTATTCACTAGCCAAGAAACACTCCACTTCCGAATCAGAGTCCTCACTCAACATGATACAGTTAGGCTCGACAGGGGGTTTTGGCTTATTTCTTGCCATTCGCGAAATCAAATGGGCAGTCTTTTTCCCTTTGGCGTTTGAAGTGAGGTTTGCCTTGGGATTTTTTCCCATAGGCTTAACAGTCTCAAAACTCTTAGTCATAGTGTGGGGTAAGTCTATAGGAGGGTCGGCCAAGGTTTTAGGTAGAAGGACATGGTAGGGCACTGGGGGTACAACCTTAACCTCGCTCACCACAGGTTTGTCAACCTGTGTAGGGTTAGAATCCTCGAAAGCATTCCGAGCAACAAAATTGTTCCAACAATCCCCAAGAAGACTCAAATGATAGACAACAATAAGCTTTACCAGTCCATAATGAAAAAGGATACTATCAGCCTGGTTTATTTTGTACTTCTTCGACATTTTAAACAGGCTTCTATGCAAATAATAGGGCATATTGAGTTGATAACCCATAAAAACCATAAGAAAACACAGGTGGTGTAGGAACACAAACCTGTATCGACCCTCACAGGTGATAAACTGTTTTATTATCATTAATAAATCATGCCAACATTGTTTAAGCATGGTCACGGGCATACCTCGATCACAGGAGGTGATTTAGCATGACTGGAAGAGCAGTGTCCACGGGACCTCTTCAACTTTGCAATTCTTGGACCATCGTTGTCTAGTGGCAGGCAAACCCGTAGCAAGACTGATAAGCTATTCATCAATTTCCAATTGTATGTCACCGACCTTGGCTCGACAGCCATCGAAGGTCATGGAAAACTATCTAGCCACACAAAGGTTAAAACCATCGAAATGTTCCATGAAGGTAAGCCATCCAATGTCTGCCAAATCTTGGCGGGCATTATCAAACATCAGCAGGGCCTGTTTTCCATTGGGTTCAACTCGCACGACTGGTGCCATGGAGTTGAATGCATGGTAAGGGGAGGGTTTGAACACATATAGGAGCAGAGCTATCGGTCTAACAACAATGAATGAGCAAAAGGGGGTGAGCGTTAATGTGCACATGCGAGGGTGGTGGAGTCATTCACTGCCATGCAAAACAATTATGGTCAAAGTACATCCACTGATATAGCTGTTCAATTCATAATAGTGGATCATCCATTAAGTCAGGTGTTCAACTAACCAAATGCAATGTGCATACAAATACGTGCCAACACTATGCCATAGTGTTCAAAACATTTGACGTATAGATCAACACCCAAAATAAAATATGCGCTAATGTATTGATTCATAAGTTTAACCACGATACCAAATAGTTGACAAGCCAAACAAATATAAAATATTAACATAAGGATCCTATCATACATATATAAAAATTATATTAAAACCCTTATGCATTTCATAGAATCAGAGATTAGGCAAGTCATAAAATGCAAATCCAAATGCTCAATGTCTTACAAACTCAAATAAAATCAAGTTATGCAATCAATATAAAAATGTCCAATGAGCATAGTTCGAAAATCCTTTCAGCCACATAACGATAAACAAAAGGTAAGTGCAATAGTAAATATCGATAAAAAGATCATGACAGTTCAGATAGTGATCGAAAAGTGACGTCGAAAGGAGAATTTTTTCACGCTTACAGTCGTGAAAACTTAATGAATACAAATTTGCAGATGTCGCAAAAATAAAAGCGTCATTTATTTGAAAAATGCGACGAAAAACTTGATGTTTGCAAGACATAGGTGTAGGCAGCTTATAGGATCATAGAAAAATTGACTTGGCTGCCAACACAACCACAGGGGGACCTCTAGCTGGAGACGCTGAGAGATTATTGATACGGGTGGAGAGGAACTTCACCGTGCTCACTCGTGTAGTTCCTATGGATGAGATCAAGGATCTCCCACCATCTATGCAGCCTCACATAGTTGGGGTTCCATAGACATGGGTCCAACTCTTCTAGTGTTTGGAAAACACCGTTGTTCACTATGGTAGGGCCAATAGGCCCCGAGCTTAGATAGGATGGACTTTTTATGTGCCAAGGGAACTCTTTTTGTATATTTTTTAGGGCATAAGCCCCGTGATGTATACCAGATATTACTTTTGAGGCATTCACGCCCACCTATGTACTCTGAGACTTTTTGATATATATACATATATTTACATCTTGATGTCTTATGGATCACATTTATTTACAAATGTATGTACATGTGTATGTGTGTGCAATATGCCAATCTAATAATTGATTATCTAGAGTATTTATCATTTGATTTAATCTCCTAGGAACATGGATATATGTAGTTTAATCAAAGTAAAGTTCTAAGAGATGTACCCTAATGAAGCATCAATGTAAAGTAGGATTGTAAATGCGGTAAACCCCATTTAACTGGGAAACAACCAGTGGAACATCTAAATAAACTCGGAGGTAAGAGATACCATGCGACAAGGTGTCATGAAGAAACTCTATTAATACATTGTACTCGGTGAAATTGTTTGTGGTTTCACCTAGATAGATACCTACAGAGGATAGAAACTCGCCTTGAGGCATGAAAATCACCCAAGTTGCGGAAGTGAGCCTCCGAGTGTGTCGACTAGCACCGTCCACGAACCCAACGAACACCGCCGATTAACTTGACATCCGCCACAGTGAAAAAGTTGACATAAGTAATGACACATCAATAAAACAAAAAGACAAAAACAACTTTATAAGAACTATACATATGTACAAGAAGTCACCCAGGAGAAAAAACTATGACTAATACTTCTTGAGGTAGAGCCCATTTCTAGGATCCACCAAATAATTTCCCTCAAAGTAAACCAGACGATAAGTACCCTTCTTCAAGACCTCCTTCATGATGAAAGGTCTAAACCACATGGGTTTGAACTTGCCTGCCCCAAGGGGATCCTTATCTTGGTCGTAGACCAAGACAAGGTCGCATTCAGAGAAAATCTAAGGACAAACAGACTGATCATATTGACACTTGACTCATTTCTTGTGAGCCTCATTGGCCAAGGCTGCATCACGACATTTCTCATCGAGTTGTTCAAGATATAATAGGTGTTTCTCAAGTGGTGAAGTGTCTGGAAATAACTCTACTGCCAACTTTAGAGATGGGATCTGGCACTCTATAGGCAAGACTTCTTCCAACTCGTAAACAAGTTCAAAAGGTGAGAAACTGGTGGTGGTCT
This sequence comes from Picea mariana, assembly GCA_032191745.1. Classification (NCBI taxonomy): domain Eukaryota; kingdom Viridiplantae; phylum Streptophyta; class Pinopsida; order Pinales; family Pinaceae; genus Picea; species Picea mariana. Next base: position 17,976 of record JASDQU010308852.1, on the reverse strand, counting down.
TTATAAACATTCGGTAGGCCCATAAGGTCGAGTACAACATCAAATGAAAATTTGACTTGGAAGAATTGATTGTTCATTGTATAATAGTCTTAAGGGACTTGTTCGTAGCTTCCACCTGACTATTCACTTTTGGTTAGTATGGTGATGAATTCTCTTGCCTCAACCCAAGATTTGATGTTAACTCGGATATCATTTTGTTCTGAAAGTGACTGACATGGTCAATGACAATCTCCTTTGGGATGATGAACCTTGCTACTATCTGGTTAAAAATGAAGAGAGATGTTGTTTCTCCATCATTGTTAAATGTTGGCATAGCCTCGATCCACTTTGTGAATTATTCTACTGCTATGATGATATAGCGATGCCCCTTAGTTGAATTCGGGTGGCATGTAGTATAATCAATCCCCCACTTAGTGAAGGGACCAACAACAATGACAGGAAACATGGGAGTAGGATGTTCCCTCATATTCTGAAAGAAGATCTGACATGGCTGGCACTTCTTGACTGACTCAACACAATCCTTGATTAACGTAGGAAAAACGTAATTGGCTCGTAGAATATTTTGGTTTTTTTCCAACCCAGACAAATGACCACCACATGCACCAGTGTGGCAGTCATTAAGAACACATTATGCTTCTTTGTGTATAAGGCACCGACGAAGAATGCAATCTACACCTCGACAATACAAAGTGTCATCGAGTATGAGATAGTTTCACGCTTGATGGTGAATTCATCGTCGGTCGACGCTCGTCGTGAGAAGTAGAAGTAGGGCACTTTCAAGTCTGGAGATAGACTAGTATATCTCCATACCAGGAGTCTGAAGATGCGATTAGAAAGAGATATCCTTCAATAGGGGATTCTTCAGGCGTAACATAACTTGATTCGACCGAAAGCTCCAAAATGATTTCCGCAAAGACCAACGACTTTTTGGATTTCACGAAAACAAAATCCATGTCAAATTCCTAGAGGATTACAATCCATCTACTAATATTTGCGTCGATGATGCATCGTGTCAACACATATTAAAATGGATTCACAATGACAATGACAGTGGTCTTGCAAAGTAGGATATAATGATGGAACCGTTGGACAGCATGTACTACTCACAATGCGAGTTTATCAACATGAGAGTAGTTGATTTCCGATCCAACCAGGCCTCGACTCAGGTAATAAATCACATTCTCCTTGAGAATATTATCCTCTTGAACAAGGACCATACTGATGGTTGAATATACAACAGCCAAGTACAATAAGAAATGTTTATTATAATTCGGTGGTCGAAGCAGAGGGGCAGACACAAGGGAACATTTAAACACTTCAAAAGAGCTCTAAGTGGCTTCATCCCAATAGAAAGGGACTCCCTTTTTCAATAAATGCGTGAACCCTTTATTGATCTCGAAATAGTTTGCGATAAAACGTAGAAGAAAGTTCTCTTTCCTCTGTAAGCTCTGAAGTTGAGGGATTGTGCACAGGGAAGGCAATTGAACTATTTCCTCAACCTTAATAGGATTGACTGTGATCCCTCTTGTCAAAACTATGAAACATAAAAGACGACCTGACCTCACACAAAAACTGCACTTGTTGGGATTCATGTGAATCCGATAGTAGCAACATCATTCAAAAATTAGTCGGATGTGTGTGGGATGATTAGATCTCTTGCGAGAGCATGATGCTAGATCATCGAGATAAGCCTCGAATATATGTTTAAGGTCATGGAAAGAAAAATACATGGCCCTATGAAAAGTGGCTCTAGCATTCTTCAGGCCAAAAGGAATCTTACGATAAGAAAATGTTCCCCACAAAAGCTATTTTATGCTAGTCTTCAGGTTTGATATGAATCTGGTTATATCTCGAAAAACCATCCATGAATGAAAATACCTCACAGCCTACGCATTCATCGACAATCTAATCAATGAAAGGGGTGGGGAAGTTATCCTTTGGATATGCCTTGTTCAAGTCATAAAACACCATGCACACTCAAATCATACCCTATTTTTTGTTAACCGGAATGAGATTTGACACCCATTTCGTCAACTATACGGGGTAGATGAAACCAACTTTAAGCAGTTTCTCCACTTCAACCTTAATAGTTGCCTCTTTCCGAGGATTCATCGGATGAAGATTCTATCAGATCGGCTTGGCATCAGGATAAGTTGTTATATCATGTTTGATGATTCTTGGATCGATGCCTGGAATTTTCTCATACGACTAGGAAAAAACGTCACAAAATTCCTTAAATAATTCTCTATAGATATGAATCTCATCGGAGGAATAGTACGCTCTGATGAAAACATTCTCTACAATGCCAGGGGTTCTAGAGATGTCAATAGATATCCTTTCAGTGATAGTTTCCATATTACTCTCGGCATATACTGCATTCTTATCCGGAGGATTAATAGGACAAGACCTATGTCCAATCATAGTCAACACGAATTCACTCACCTCCATTCTTCTTAACTCCGAGAAGAAATAAGATCTATGATGGAGATTGTCCCAAGGTCTATTCAGACTAGTCAATGCTTCTATAATCACCTCGTCAGAGGGGAAGACCAATTCTAAATATTTTGTACTAGAGAGGGAACCTTGAGCCCAGATAGGCTCGAGAATTGGATCTAACTCATGTGCAAGAGTCAGATCGGGGTTGGCGGAAGCTTGATGGACAATAGAGTACACAACTTCTGTCGTGGACAAGGTCATGGCCATTCCAAAATGACCTGTCCCTTCCATCATGTCTAATGGGGATGGAAGAGTCCACATATCGTGAAAGTAAGTCATTCAGAATGACGACACTTGAAAAATTTCATCCCTAGGCTGGTCAGGGACAACCGATATGAGCTTGACATCGCCAGAAGGAGGTGGGAAATCGAAGATACCCATCAAATGTGGACACAAAACAAACCCTACGTTGATGATACCAGGCTAAGGGTTATCAATCATAGGGACCGTGGATGCCCCCGATGAAGGTTCAGGATGGAAGAAAGACAATTGCTCAATGGATATAATCTGACCCTCATGTGGAAATAACAAGACCCATAAAACTGTGGTAACCACTGCATGCATAGCATAGGTCTAACTCCTTTCTAACAGAAGGTTGTAGTCAAGAGGCGCATCAACCACTTCAACTTCAACGCACACAATATTCCTTCCTAGTTGCATGGAGAAAGAGGGGATGATTCCATGTGGTCTGAAAGAATGACTGTCAAAAGTAGTAAGTGGAGTAGGTGATGGAGACAAAATGGGTTGGCCAATGACCTTACAACATGCCAATGACATCAGGCATGTCAAGGCACCCTCATCAACCACCATACGAAAAATGTTCTGGGTAAAATATTTTGTGTGGTAAGCCACTACTATATGAAACATGACATGGTAAGGGAGACGAGGTTTTAAATCAGTCATGTCAAGAACAATATTTCATATATTACAAGTCTCTATACAACCCAAGGTGTATAAAAAAGCCTTTTTCTGCGAACGGTAGCTCTTGAGGACCTTCAAAGTGGACATCGCGCAAGGGGTTTTTGAAAAATCTTCCACCACAGATTAGTTCTGGGAGGCCCTCCCATTTTAATTGTGAGAATCTTTCTTGAACTCCTCTTTCGGGATGCATTTCATTGTTTCTCCCATCTTCTTCTCAATCTCGAGAGGAATATATGGGTTTATGACTTATTTACCCTTTTTGACAGATTCTGTCATTTCGTAATCATGTTCCCTAGTCGTTATGTAATAATCACCTTTCATTGTGTAAACGTTCGTGACCGAGGAATTATTATAAGATGGAGGGGGTCCTTGACTGCTCCCATCCGTGCTCAAAGAGGCTTGAGTCAAATTTTTCCCATGAGGAAATGGGTTCATTAACATAGAAGGTTGTTGCTGCACCAATAAATTCTTGGCCTCTGCAATTCGAGGGAACGGATGAGTCAGGTGGTATTCCATGCAAAGGTTACACAGATACTTCGAATTCATTTTTTCTATGTTTCCCCCACCAACATTATTGTTGGGTTTCTTATCCCCATTACCCTTCTTGTTTCATTGTTTTTTCTTTCCATCAGGCTACTGGTTGGCATTTCGGTTCATTGACTACACACTGTGTACGTCTGATGTTTGAGTAGGGGGAACAACTGAAACTAAGTTCTGGTTGGCCACTATCTGCTGTATCAACAATTGTTGCAATTGATTTGACAACTGATCAATGGGATTTCCTTGTGCTGAACCAACTATACCATCGACATGTGGTCCAGACTTTTTTCTGGCCTTGTCAAGGATGGATTGTGGCGCATCTGGAAAAATCTCATAGAGTAATCCATACTGAGAGTATATCAGTTCAAGATGTTGAGATCTCATTATTGCCTTCTCCTATGAAAACACTCTTGATGTTGCAACATCCTTGGATAACTGAGGTACCAAAGAGTTCAGGAGCCACTACAGCAGGAAATCCGGTGGGACCTGAACCTTAATCAAATTCTTTCGCCACCTCCATTCTCAGATGTGATCTAATATATGATCAACTTTGGTCTACTCAAAGTTGGCCAGAAAATCGGTGTCGACATCGTATCTCATGGGTATTTGGAAATGGTCTAGGAAAACCATCACCAAATCGCTAAAGTAAGAGTATCTTAAGCAGTTGAGCTCGATGTACCAATTCGTGGCACCCTCGATAAGAGTGCATTGAAACAGGCACAATTGTATGGAGTCGTGTCGCAGTGATTTTAACGAGCACCATAGGTGGAAATTTGTCACATGATCACTCAGATATTCTCCACGATTTCCTTTGAATTTTGGAATATCCGAGGGCAATTTAGTCAGCATGAGGGGCCAATGAGGATTATGAAAAATTGGGTTTTTAAGAAACCTTGACAAGTCTAGAAAATGTAATGTTTCCAGAAATGGTAGTTTGGGATGGGTACTATGTACAGGAAAAAGGGAGCCTGGAGTTTGACTGGCACCAGGTTTCCAAGAAAAATTGGGCTGATGACTAGGGTTCGTTAAACACCATGGCCTTGGCCAGCGTATAGATACTGAGTTTGTTGGGGCATCATCGACTGATTCCCGTAATTGGATGATGAAGGTTGGGTGGGTATTGATCCCTGCATTGTGTTCCAAATATTTTGGAAGGGGTTTCCCTCTGTGGATCCGATGGGAATAGGTACTAAGCCTTTCCCCAGGGTTCCATTGACCATGGAAGGGGTTTCCCCCTATCGACATCCATGACAAGGAAACTAATCCCTGCTAAGGATTCCAAATTCCTTGTGAGGATAAGACTCCTGTATTTTCCCCCTGTGTAGGAATAGTACCCTGAACAGGATTCTGTTGTCTAAAACCAAGGTTTCCCCTGGCCGAGATGACATCTAACGAAAAAAGCGTTATTACAAAATGCGTTGAAAAAGTAGAAAGACATGGATCCCACCGGCGTGGTGTAAGAAGAAGGTCCTAGACTTCCTGCTCCAAACAAGCTGTAGTTCATGTTTGGCCCAATGGGTGGCTTAGTAGCACTGTCGAGTGAGGGGGACGAAGGGGGTATATGACCCCCACTGTAAGGGATAACGTTATAGGGAGTTGAGGTGCCGCCCATGGACCCTTGCAAAAGATTGTTTGATCTCACTGCCCCCAGACCCATGGTCTGTAGGGTGGAGTAGTTAAGGACATAGTTTGTATCAAAGTTGGGCATATGATATGAAAATGGAGGGCCCTTCGCACTCTATGCGAATGAAGCAGTGGTCGTTGTCGAGGACGACATCAGACCACTATCCGAAGTAGATGTAGTCGAGACCATGGTGGTCCAGATCAGTGAAGGTGGGTTAGGAAGTAGAATACCCCCTATGGTGGCAGTCGTTGAGGGAGTATGAGGACTCCCAGATGAAGTAGCAACATTTTCTTCCATCGCTGCTTATAAGACTATCTAATGCTCATAAGGAGTTACCCTCAAAGGGACAACTTGTACCAAGATTGGTGTCGACAAGTCAATAATTGGAGTTTTGGCTGGCCTGAGATCTTCGGCTCCAAGGTCAGAAATAGTAGGTTCTTCCGAATTCGAGTACTCTCCTATTGGAGCAGGCTTGGACACGGTTTCTTGTGGCCTGATCACTTCGTATGAACCTTGCTGGAAAATTCTTCACCATAACGATGGCGGTGGTGGCTCTAATGCAACCAATGGTAGGTCCTGAAGCCTTCATGATCGACGAAGCTCTTGATATTCCACTTTGTGAAAATATCAACGAAACAGTAAGGATTTTACTAACGTTTGAAAACAAGCACACACTATAAAATATCCTAAGAGATAAACCAAGAAAACCACTGTCTAGTTGGAAGAACAGTTACGCCATCCAACACTAGAGAAACTTACCGGTGCAAGTGCAGCTCGAACACAGAATCAGCCTCTAGGTATACTCTGCAAAGCGTGGCTTGATGTCTTCCCTAGGTACCATGGTATACCCCCACAATCACCTGTATAAGTCTCTAGAATAAAGGAAACTAAGTTTCCAGCTCATAAATAGTCACTGGGAGGGTACTTTTGACAGTCGGATGGACCGCAATTACAAAGATAACAAATATAAAACCTATCGAGGGTATCTAAATCAAGTCGTTCGAAAGACAAATGAGGACCTCGAATGGATTCGAGATCCATGAAGCTCTGTAGGAAAATCAAACCGTCAGTATCCCATGACAAGTCCTTAATATGCATTCCCCACTACGCTTGGTCTAGATTTGGAGGGGTTATCTCAGCTACCTTTCCTCAAGCGACCTCATGTTTATCTCCTATGTTAGAGGGGGGTCCTAGATAACTTTCACATCACTGGAATTTTTACACTCCCTAGCTCTAACTCCAATATTTTTTTATAATCCTTGAAGAGTTTCCTCTCCAACCTAATTCAAGGCTCTAGCCTAGACTAGTTGATTGACCCTACAAACATAAAGTCTAGTTGATTTCAAATTAGCGGTCATTTTAGATAGATTGTTTTAAGTCAAGGAAATGGAAGTGAAACTAGTGATGTGTATGGGATACAAAGAAGGAGAAATAAACAAAACTGAAAGAAAAATTACTTCTAGTTAACAATAAATATTTGCAACTAACTCTTTAACCAACTTTTCATAACTAAATTTTTCTAAGATCTTTTAAAGGAAAACCTAAAATGAAATTTTTCTCGACTACGAGCTACTTAATGTTCTAAGTAATCAGTAAATAAATTAAGAAAATAAGTCTTTTTCCTAACAAAAAAAATAACTAACCCAACTACTTAACCAAACTAAGAAAAACAAATATATATTTTTTATTTATTTTGAAATGCTTCAAACAAGAAAACTTGAAATGAATATTTTTTTTCTTTTCTTTAAAGAAAACAAAAGGAGAAGAAGTGAAAAACAAGGAAAGACTGGAACTGACCTCTGGCCCACTGCGGATCGTAGGGAGTCACTGAGGACACCAAACAGGCTGATCAAAAACTCAAAGACTCGCCTAAAACCCTTTCAAAGTAAAGACAAGAAATCTTTAAAACGATAAGAAAACTGACGTCTAACCCAAGCTACGACTGTAAAAATAGAGACACTGGACACTATCAAGAAACCTTGAGAATTGAAACTTCAATCAGGGAAGAGGTGTACTGCCTCTTCTTAAAAACATTTCTTGACACAGGTACGCTATTGATTCTAAATAAACATACATATGTATGTGGGTTGTCTATAACAAAGGGCACGTATGTACGCATGCAGATGCACATTAGGGCGTGTACACCTCTGTAAATTCTCAAAAAAAAGAAAATAAACAGGTAGATAAATAAGGTAGGGAGAACTCGTATGGCACCAACAGGTGACCAGAATCCCTTAACAGACTCAGCAAAATCACAAAAACTTAAAAGGTAATAAAACCAATCAAACACCCAAAAAATCCCCTAAAACCCTAGAGGCTTCCCCAGTATGGTCACTAGTTATGCTAGTGGGGAAAACCCCCTTATGGCTACACCAGGGTTTAAAATGTAGGCATATCACAACTGTCTAAAAGTCTCCTACTTTTCTAATTACCCCAAACATATCTTAGACTCATACATGAAAGACAAAGTAAGAAGGATCAGGTAACTGTACCTTTTACTTCATGTCCAACGACAATCCTCTCGTGCTTGATAGCTTTGTTGACTGCAAACCTCCTCCCAAGGCTGGTTTGCATTCAAAAATAGATAAACATGAAACTAAAAACATGTATCTCATATATAAATCATGGGTTAGATGTTAGAATGAAACATAAATCAAAACTCAAACATTCTACACATCATATTTCGGGACAGGAAAAGTATTTCTTTTATTGATAATACAATGATCACTTACAACAAGGTTGGCTACTGCTCCATGAACCTAGTCCAGGATTCTCTTCACCAAGCTCCAAGAGTGCCTCCATGTATATTTATCCTCTCTAAATTCTTCTAGGGAAATGGAATGGGTTTATGATGGAGGAAAAAGGGGAAAATGGTGAATTCTGATGCAATTCTCACAAGATGGATGCAATTTCTTAGGGCAAGGAGGGGATGTGAAACAGGAAGATTTTCACTGTTCTTATGTCTATATGTGGAATGAGACCCCAACACCTCCTTTTATATGAAAAAGGGATGGTTATTTGGTTGGGTGATGGGCTATAAGTGATGGAACAGTTGGGAAACTACCCAATATGTTGTAATCTCAACGAATTCCTTGCAACTTTTTTATTTTTGCAACTTTTGTGAGTATACACAGGCTGTAGTGGTGTAGATAGCATACGTACATGGGATGTAGTGGTGCAGCAAGCATACATACATGAGAATTAATGGTGCAGGGCTCGTACATCTTCAAAAATAGTGTTTTTAAGAAGAGAAACTTAGTGATGGCTTGGAAACAATAACCAGTAAGAGGGCCAGATGCCAGGTATGCATGTGTAGAGAAATTTAGGGTTATAACACTTGTTTAGGATAAATTATTTTTCAAAAGGGATATCGATATATAAACTCCACACAAAAAACCTGGGATAAATAAAAAATTATAACTATCACATATTATAATAGTTCAGACACAATTTTAAACATGATGTCACTTTACTTTTGATGAGATAGTAATTAACTCCATTGTATTGTCTAAATTTTATAACAATATAATACAATTAGTAGGTATCATTTAATATTACGTGCATTAAAAATATTGAAGAAACACCCTGCAAATGTATTCTCATTGCACTATTTAATGAAAATTCACAAAAATAAATAAATTTGGACATGCCAAGGACCTGACTAATACACAGTACCACCTCCCTGGCCTCACAGGTGCATAGAAAATGACATGTATTCCCATGCTTGGATGAATTTTTTATTCACAAATTTTAAACTACATTTAACAAACTAGGCGTTTGTTGTGGGGAAGGAGTTTAGAACATTTGTTGCATATTGTTTGGGTCTCTATCATCTGTATCAAGTGAGAGGAATTGTAGCGTTAGGTATAGCTTATAAGAAACCTAGTGATGTGGGTAGTAGTTGGGACTTCGATCCTAAAGAAATCTATTTTAGACATTATAAGGTACTTTTTTCTGCAATACCCCAAGGTCGAGCCCTTGCTAAATTGTAATGATGTTTAATAATGTTTATAGGCTGGGGAGCCAAGTGTTTATAATATGGGATGCTTATGTGGTTATTAGGCTAGGGAGCCTAGATGTTGAAGGCCAAGGAGCCTTATTTTTGTATATGTAAATACTCACATCATTAATATAATTACATTTCTGCGCATAGACCAACCACGAAGAAAGCGTTTTGGGGGACTAAGCTCCACTAGGTAGAAAAAGAGATGGGGCTGAGAGGATAGGAAAAAGGGATAAGCTTGAGGGATTAACCCCAAGTGAATATTATAATGTATTTTCCTAAAATACTAAGGTTTGGGAAATAAACCCTATTATCCTAAGTTCCTTTGGGGAAAGGAACAAGCTCTAAGTGGAGAGGGATGAGCTCCCAAGAGAGCCATGTGTCAACCTAGGCACATGCAATTTTATGGGGGAAAATCCATCATTGTGGGGGTCACTCACCATTTTACCATGCTCCCCACTCACGCACACACTGAGACTGAGCATTCATGCAACCAACCATTTTCTCCATCATTGACTTCTGCAACCTATGACACCTGCAAAACCGTGAAGCTAATCCGTTTTCCTATGAGGCATAACATGACTGTGCAGTTCCTGAGCCATATCGTGCCCTATCCATTTTGTTGTTGTTACCCACATTTTTCTCTGGACTGGTGTGGCTTACTATCATAACCAAAGCCCATACATGATTTCTCTATTGTGGTTACCCGTTTGACTTAGGAGTTGGACAAAATAAGAATGTTGTCAGGCCTGTGGTTTTTAAGAGGTGGGTTTTTTAGCCCGTGGATTGAAGACGTAGGTTTTTAGGCCTATGAAAAACTTTATCCAGGTGAGAGAGATTGCTAGGGAAGTGATTTCTCTTGGAGAGAGTTCAACAACAACTACATAGCTCTAAGAATTCTTGATCTGACCTATTGTTGAAGCCCTAGAAGGGAAGTGGACCAGTTTATGGACTATGGAACAGTGAAGGTTTATATTTCCAGGGTTGGATAGGGATGTGGGGGATGCGATTCTGTGAGAAGTGGGAATAAGTAGGCTCTTGGGATGGAATCCTTCCTATTGCATTTTGCAACTTTTTGTAGTCTTATCCTAACATAGGATTCCTGTTACCCTGGGTGGAGTTTAGTCCCAGCTCAGGGGTGACCCACTGAGGATATCTTGGAGCAGTGTGGTCTAAGGTTGGGAGGTTCATGTAAGGTATGCACGTAGTTGATGAATTTCATAAAAATATAAGTACCATCTCTATGTCAATTGTTTATGATGTGTATTATGTACATGTCTTTATATTTATAAGAATTTCATGTGTTGTTGCATGTATGTTTTACTGTGATTTCTGCATTTAATTTTTGTATTAGTATAATGTATATCAATTGTTTAAGTTTATATGTATGATGTTATGAAAATAACTCTATCTTCCATATGCCAACAGGTCTATGCCTGGGTATGGAAATTTTTGATTATTAGAACAGAGTGAGAAGTTATGTTTTGTATTCATCTCATGTGACATTTCCCAGCAGAAGGCTGGGGGTGTCACAAATTGGTATCATAGCTGAGAAAGAGTGGTTCTTTTTGGTGGCATGAATAGCCAAAGAATATTGAGGTAGTGGAATTTCCCGGCTTGGGTAGCCAGGGACGCCACAAATTTGTATCAGATCCTAATGTTTCAACATGGAACCTGGATGGGCCACGAACATGGAATTTGGATTCAAAATTCCATAAGAATTTGTTGTACAGAGTGCCAGAGCGATGCCGAGAGAGATCCTAGGTGGTATTGGAAGTCTCAAGAGGTATAACAACTCAATAAAGTTAGTAGAGAAAGGAGACTAGAGTAACCATGGTATTAGGCCACAAAGTTTAAATTTGGTTCAATGGATCTATTTGAAAGAAGACATATCCCTCACAATCATCATATCTGGAGAAGGTGCACGATAGTTAAACATAAAGTCCTTCGGGCTTTGTTACTTCGACGATTTTTTAAGTTATTTTGAGAAAGGAGTCAAAGCACGAAGCCATGAAGTCTCAAAGTGACTCTCAATTGTAGATCATTAGAGAGGAGGAGATTCATTGGATTTCCCAGGTAGTTTGGTGGTTTGGAGGTTTGACACTCCGGGGGAAGTGAGTCCTCGAGCTATTTGGAAGGAAATATCTTGAATTCCCAAACTCTAGAGTTAATATGGACCATTCGTGTTAGAGGATACATGTCAAAAGATCAACCTATTTGGGAATATGACATTTGGGGGATTTTTGGTGTAGTGTGGGAAGTCTCCCAGAGCCCCGAAGTCTCGAAGTACAAAACCAATCTAGACCATGCATTATCAGAGATACGTGTCAATGGATTATCAAGTGTTCGGAAGTTTGATAACTAGGCACTCCAAAAAAAATGGTTTGTGGTTGCACAAGAGGAAGAGATCCTCGAAGTATCGAAGCGTCGAAATGATGTGATACGATGATGTCACTGGGGGTGACGTGGGAGTGTTCGAAAATTCAAAGTTTGGGATTTTTTGGGTGTGTAGATGTGAAATACTTCAAAGTTTTGGAGCCCTGAAGATCCAAAGCTATGGAGTCCTGAAGTCCTGAAGCAACGGATGTGAAATGACATGATGACGTCACCTGGGTGACATGGATATCCCCTAGGCATGGCATGTGTCATATGATTTTGTACTTTTTACAAACCATATTGTACTAGTGACAATCCCACATGTCACTCGATGCTAAGGCCACATGTCACCATGTGTTTTTGACACATAACACCCAATCTATGCAGGACTAAGTGGACCCTGGGAGTTCTCCAATTCAATTTTTGAAAGGAATGAAGTGTGAGGAAGATAAAACCCCTGAAGATCCCACTAGCATATTTGGGTCATTTTGCAATGGTTGTTTCGACGCTCTTGCGACATTATGTCGTTGACATTGTGATGAATCTGGATTCTTTGAAATGTCATATTATGTCACGTGGAAATTGCGATGAACTTGAACAAACATCGCAAGAGCAACAACATATGAAATTACGACAAAAAAAGAAATATCATCACCAATATGGCAATATAGGCAAACTATGTGAAACCAACCTTTCATCTCAATTGCGATGCCCATTGAGACAACAACTTTCATGGTTTATATAGAAAAACTGTTGCAATAATTTAATTGGTCGTCTCACTGGCGATGACAAATTTTTGTTGTTTATATAACAAAACCGTTGCATAAATTGCAGTTGTCATCGCTTGTGCGACGAGAAATTTTCATTTTTATATAGAAAAATTGTCGCAACAATTGAATTTGTCATTGCACGTGCGACAAGAACTTTTTTTTTATATACAACAAAACTATCACAACAATTGAAGTTGTTGTCACACGTGCGACGACAACTTTTCGTTTTTATATAGCACAAATGTCGCAACAATTGAAGTTGTTGTCACACAGGTGACGACAACTTTTCGTTTTTATATCGCACAACTATTGCAACAATTGAAGTTGTCGTCGCACAGGCGATGACATCTTTTCGTTGTTTATACAACAAAATTGTCGCAACAATTAAGGTTTGCGTTGCAATTGCGATGAACAATATTTATTTAAAAATAAAATAAAAAATTATTTTAGGCTGCAATTTTGATATTAATATTAATATTACCATAATAATTTTTTAATTGATATGTGCTCCATTACTAATAATTTAATAGACAATTAATAAATTCGAAGTGCTAGGACTTCTCTGAGCCGTTAAACCTAGAATCTGATTCCCTCTCTGTCAAATCCATGAAGAATCGACTAACCGTCTGCTCCTCAATTTCCCCTTTGCAAAATAAGTCTGGTGGCATGCCCTGCAAGGAGGGATCCCTTCTGATCAACTCCCTCCTAACATACCCACTTTGCTAAAAATTTGGGCCACCCTCTGTTCTTTCCCTCTCAAGTCCAACCCTCAAATCAAGTGTTGTTGGATGTCCCTCCCTAAATTCATCCTTTGGAAAATTTGGCTCCAAAGAAACTCCAGAATCTTCAGAAATCCAACTGTTACACATCAACATTATTCGCTTTGATAAGTGTCGCAAGTGTCGCATGTTGCTCACAAGTGTCGCAAGTGTCAAGCAAAGCATACTGCCATGATGATGACACTAAGGAGACACTTAAAATGCCTCAAACACTTGATTTGAAGCAAGGGGAATGGCTAACTGAAGTTAAGAACCTCTTGCCACCTGAAAGAAGTATTCAATCCAAGGTTTTAGGAGACAACGCTCCCCTCTATCACCCTTAGGAGCACTGGCGCTCCCCTATAAAGTGCTAGGGAGAGTTATAACACCAAACAACCATTCTGAGGGAGCGCTACTGATCTTAAGAGCGTTGGCACCCCCCTTAAGCCTACTAGGGAGTGCTATAGCGCTCTGATGGCCTTTTTGAGGGAACACTATCTAATCTGGGCAGTAGTTGATCTGTTGAGGAGAATAAGGGGAAAATATTTCAATCTTGGAAGGCAGTTGCATTCGAATTCTTGGTTCAACCATGATCTTAGGGAAGATCTCTGATGCAAGGAGGAAAATCCTCAACTTACCCTAAAGATACCTCAAGAGGTTAGGCCTCTCTAAACCTATATAAGCAGGCTCTATCATGGTGGAAAGGAGGAAGAATTGGAATCATGAAACCTATGATCTCATAGGAAACATACAATGAACTGGAGGAAAGTAATCAGTAAAGTTGTTGTCGTATGGATCATGGATCTTTTGAGCAAGGGTTAGACAAAAGGGACTTGATTAAGCTGTCGCATTCGTATCTATGGTTGTAAGTTACTTATGTCATTGTTCTCATTAATATGACACGCTTGGCCTGTTTCTTTCTAGTTTGTGTTTAATCTCACATGAACTTGTCTCAGATAGATAGATCTATTTCAAGATAATATCAATAGAGTAGGAAGTGATTGTGCTATTGTTTGTCTATAGGGCTCATCGAGGAGTGAAAGATTGGAGCTCAACTCAGAGCGTACAGGGACAAACGCCGATAAAAGGTACTTCTTTTCTCCTTCCTCCTCATGCATTAGTTCATATAGATTTGAAAGGAAGTTAGTGTCCATGTTAATCATATTTTGTCTTAAGAGTTAAGATTCTAGCTCTCAAGAGGAGATCTACCTATCCGCAGGGATATTTTCCTTCAACACTAACCACTTCACCTGACATCATTTTTGCCAAAGCCAAAGCCCTACTGGGAGACTACATCTCCTACCTTTGGCCTTGCACCAACTCCCTTTCTCTCAACTCCCCTGATAAATATTGGATCCATAGCCTCGCTCCAGACCTCAAATCCCCCCCTCCTCTCACTAAGGATCACGAAATATGGTGAACTATGGGAATTAGGCTACTCTTGGGGGATTGGAGTCGAATCCAATAATATAATAGAAGATCTAAGCCTTTGGCAAGGACTTATCCAAGCCCGGAAGCTAGAAATCAAATAAATAATGGTGATAGGTGACTCTCTTATTCTAATACAAGCTATGATCACCAAAACCTTGCCTACTCAAATGAATTTGCACCACATTCTCAAAAAAATCATGTGGATCTCCCACTCCTTCCAAAAAATTGACTTCTTTCATGTGCTCTGTCATCTCAACGCCGAAGCCGACTAAGCTGCCAAAGCCACCACCTGTTGGTCACTATAATTGCTTATTTAACTAAACAATCAAGTGCTACATAAATTGTCAACCCAGGGAAGTCTGTTTATTTCAAAGGTAATCACACACTATATATGCTCAATCTCAAAAGCAATCTAGAGTTGTAGTAAAAGTATATTAATCACACCTTGCCTTGAACAAACTGAAGTTCTACTTTGAATTACAAAAAAGCAACCTACCTTTTGCAGAGTTCGAAGTTTAAAGAAATAATTATCCAAAGAATCCTAGATTACATTAAGAAATAACAACCTAGGAAAGAAATCTTTCAGGATACTGCAAAAGGAAAGACCAACTATTCTGTAACAGAGAACAGGACCCTTTTCCCCAAGTAGGAATCTTCAACACCTGTTTTCGATCATCACACTTTCATGAACTCATCACTAATCGAAATGATTGACACACACTGAAGGATAACTATATTTTAACAGAGCACAGGACCCTATTCCCCAAGAAGGAATCTTCAGCACCTGGCTCTGATTAACACGCTTTCATAAATTCACCAAACATGATTGCTAACTAGAATGATTAACAATTACCCAAGCATGAATTATATGAAAACAATGCAACAATCAGTAAAGTAGAGTTTCAGCAAAACAAAGTTTAGTAAAGTAGAGTTTCAACAAAACATAATTTAATCAAGGCATGAACAAAAATAATACTAACACACTACAGAACTAATGGGTGAATCTTGTGAAGAAAGTGGGCCCTCCCTTCTCACAAGATTCCCCATAAATGAAAGGAACGAAGGAGGAATGCTCAGAACAATATTTTATTCATCTGTGAATTGTATCATGTTACAATGTCTAAAGTAAACACGTCCCTCTCTGTAATTCCTTTCTTAGCCAAAGAAGAGTTCCCTTCTAATGATGATTTCCCCTTATTTAAAGAGGAGAATCCCCTCGATACAATTTGATCATTAAATTACATGTGCACATCTAAATCCTATTCTTAGTCAGATCTGATCTCTATACTGGAATAGGATATCCTGGTCTCCCGTAACAAAATGCTATTACAATAATTGAAATGGTGTTGAGTGAGGTGTAGCTATTGCAGCTGGAGAAAGAGCTTCTTTATTTATCTTCTTGTTATTGTTGTTACTATTTCAGCATCGCAAATCGCGGGTTGTTTCAGCAATGGGATTTGCGTTGTGACTGTTTCAGCAACGTGGTCTCACGCAACAGCGATGGTTAATTCTGGCTCAAGGTGCAGCTGTTGTGGTGAGTGTAACAGCTTCTTCTTGTGTGAATTGTTGTTTCAACATCGTAGACCACGGAGAGTGTAACATCTTATTCTTGTGTGAGTTGTTGTTTCAGCATCGTAGACCACAGACTATTTCAGCCACGGGGTTTGCATGCTTTTGACTGTTTCAGCAATGGGCCTTCAAACAACTATGATAATCTGCAGTTCGAACTGTTTCAGCACTTATATATTTCTGATCAATGGTTAAGTATGAGAGTAATGTAAAATTATATGCAAAATAGATTAAACATATAGTAAAGAGAAGAGACGTTATATACCTTTGGAGAGATAGGGTAAGGTGATAATGTAAGTTTAAATGTGAGTGGAAAAAGGATGTAATGGTAGCAAAAGTGTGAACAAAAAGGTACATTATAGGGTCCTAACATCCCCCCCAACTTAAAAGGTTGCATGTCCTCAGGCAACTTCAATCTGAATCAGAATCTGAATACCGACTCTGAGCGTGCAAGTTAATTAAGTAGTAGTTGTGGAAAGTGTTGTCTGTTGGAGACTTGAATCCTTGAACGCGTTGTAGCCTTTTCCAAGCTGTTGTTTCGGCCTTCTTGGGAAACTTATGATAAACTTGATATTTCTCTGCTGGCATCCACAGAATAAGAAAATGAAACTGATAACCTATCCATCTTTTAGCACATTGCTGAACACATTTGATGTAGCTAGGTACCCTGGAGATTGTTGTCTCAAGATTAGTGGGGCTAAAGGGATTGTGTTCCTATCTTTTCTCAACAAATTGTTTCCAAAACATGTTATTTGCTTGTAGGGTAACGATATCTGTGGATTTAATGAACTATTGACAATCCTAAAGCACTGTTGTCTATAGTTTCCGAATGTATTGAGTCATCCCTGGTTTCTTCAAAAACTGATAATACTCTGCAACAAAGGTGGCAGCATTTTGTGGTTTTGGCCATATCCAGAGAAGGCGGTTATCCTCATTATGCTTGGCAGCTAGGAAGTCATTCTGCCATATAATTTGATTGTTAAGGAAGGAGGTGAGTGCTCGAATCTGGATATCACCGACAAGAGGGTTAAGGTTAAGCTGTCGGTTCTCAGGGATGGCCTCATTATGAATATATACCTCACAGAGGAGGTGTTGATCCATAGCAGAGGCTTCTATAAAGGTTCTAACAAAATCTGTTGGATTTAACACTGCATGGGGTCTGCCTTCTTTGATTGAGTTAATCTGAAAAAATGTAAGTCATTCCATGAGGAACAGAGAGTAATTGCAGGATGGTTTCCTTTTAGCCAACAACTTTTGTGCCAAGTCAAACATCAGGAGAAATTTGCCTTTTAGCTCTTTATTCTGTTTCTTAAGGGCACGGGATTCCTGGCGTGTTTTCTCCAAAGCTTCCCAGTTTGAATAGATATGGTTTAGCCAGAGTAGTCTGTGCTCCTGCAAGATTTTGTCCTATGTAACAATAGACTCTTTTTTCCATTTGTCCATTATTTCCTGCTCATCCCATGGTTGAGTTTGTGTTTCAGCATCGCA